>JAUYWI010089264.1:0-12425 GCA_034780595.1 Parotoplana pacifica
CATTACATTCTCCGCTTGCTAATTACAGACGTACAGGTGATCGGGCCTTTTCTGTTGCTGCTCCTATGTTGTGGAATTCTTTGCCTGCTGAATTGCGTTCTACTTACAATTTTAATATTTTTAAACTTAAACTAAAAACCTATCTTTTTACTTTGTAAAGCACTCCTGACATCTTTTGATTTGTAGCGCTATATAAATGTATAATTATAATAATATACATTCTAAAAGGGCATCTGCCTCTGGTAGGTATCAGCTGCTCGTCGACACATAAACATCCAGTTTATCCTTTTTCTATACCTATAAGTATGTTGTCTTATTAAGTGATATTTAGGAATTGTCACCAAATTTCAATGACATTCATTGAAATTTATCCTCAGAATTTGATTTACAAAATATGTTGTGCAGCGGCGGCATACTTTGGGCTGTATAGGGTTAAATATCGAAATCCATAGAGTAATCGGTCTTAATTCATCAACAAATTTTATCAAATACTAAAAACCATAGATTTCCTTTATTATAAGAAAGATAGGAAAAAAGCCTGCTACCTGGAAGTTTTTATACAAAAAAAGGACTAGTGTAGTTTTTACTTTTATAACTACCAAATTAAACTACTCATTACTAAAACAGTAAAAAATACGTAAAGACTAACTTTATAATTACGGTCCAATTTTGTGTATATATCTGTTTATTATTATCAATGAAAGTTTGTCTTTATAAGAAATTTTATTTTTAAAATCTTTTCAAAATACACAAACTCATCAAATTACTGGGGCGCAAGTCTAAACTTTCTATTAAGCTCAGAAACTATAATTCTGGAGTTATGAAAGAAAATATAGAACTGGATTAATTTATGTACTTTAGAGCTTAATAGAAAGTTTAGACTTGCGCCCCAGTAATTTGATGAGTGTGTGTATTTTGAAAGGATTTTAAAAATAAAATTTCTTATTAAAGTCAAATTTTTAAGACACTAAACTTTAATATACATTATAGAGACACAGTAAAATTAGTTTAGGTTATTGACACTCTAGCTAGAATAAAAAGTGATGTCTTTGGTAAATTGCCGAATATAGACTACCTTATCATACAAATGATCATTCGAATTTTCCAATTTGTTGATTAAATTTGTGGAGCATGGCAATAGTGGTGTTGATACAGTTAAATTTTAGTCATAATTTAAAGTCAATGGTTGACACGTTTATTTTTTTTAAATGGATTTTTCGATGTTTTTTAAAAAGAATTAAAAAAACCTAAAAATTCCCAAAGAATCTCTTCTTTCATGGATCATATCAATTATTAATCTACATAATTGATACTATTTTATAGGTTAGTTTTCTGTCGCTATTTTCCTATGTTAATACAATTAGCAAAAAATCTGTGTTTAAAACAATTTATTTATTCTAAAACGCAACTTTTATCTAAAACTATCAGTACTACATACTAATGTACATTTAAAAGAAGCCATAAATAATATACGTTACATTTTTCTAAATATAGATACAGTACAGTATATGTCATACTCAGCAATAATATTGCAGCTATAACATTTGCTTTCATTTCGAATATAACTTCCAGCTTAACGATTCTATTTATTGACCTGTAACAGAAAAAATATTTCAATGAAATCTATTGATTAAGTTAACAATTTTATTTTTATCATTAAAATAGAATGCTCACGTTTTTTGAATGGCGCACATTTGCATCCGTCATATCTAATGAAACCTTCGCCACATTTATTAGAGCAATCTAAATAAAATTATACATATATAAATTCCTACAGTGGCAATTGTCGCAAATAACAATTATATCGATATTAATCACTATGCTATTGGCACAAAAGAATTGTAAACAACCTGTACTAATTATAGAATATCCGATATGGAAATATATATTCCCAATTTAAATTTTATTTGAAAATCATTTTTTTCCTATCTAACTATTATATAGCATATTCACAATAAATGTAATAATCTGACAATATTATTTTATGATATTTTATAGAGTTGTTAAGAATAAAGTGGGGCATATGAAAAATATTTTACTCGTTGGAACGTGTTTGGTATTGTATTCACTTTTCAGAGGGCCATCTGGTGACTAAAGGGTGGGGATCGTCCGACCAAAAAAACATTTACATCAAAAGATCCACAACAGATTGTAGTAACTTTGCGAAATGAAAATCGGTTGAACCGTTACAGGGGGTCGCCCCCTCCCAAGGGTTAAAACTAATAGCCTCAGAATTTTATTTTGAAAAAAACGTGCATAATGTTTATCAAATTCAACATGGATATGACCTACTATCGTTGCCTTTGCGAATACATTGACAATATCCATGTTTTCCATCAGCAATTTTAATTCCAATTTCTGGAGGACATTTATTTCCTGGCGTGCTATGTGTACCTCCAACACGTTCTCCTTTTTTACAGTCAGTAACGGGGAGATCTAGAAAAAATGGGACACAAGTAAAAAGCTGCCTAGTAAGTTCCTATTTAATATTTCTCATGTGTTAAAACTACATTGTTTTATAAAAAAAGTAATTTAAGAAAATTGAATGGTACTTTATTTCAAAATCAAACAGTTACAATCAAATGTTAATATATATTTGTTTCGGCGGTTACACAAAAAATAATCAAATGATTCTCTTTGCAGGCATCCCAGTTCAATACACAATCGCATTTGTAGAAAAGTTTTAGCATTGATTTTTCGAAGAGTTTCCATAAACTCATCTTGAATGTAGTCTTTTAGCTCTTTGTTTTGTGCTTTCCTAGCAATAATATTAGGCTTTATTATGCTCTATAAGGTGTGTAATCGAAAAAACAAATAAACATTTTTCATATTGTAACATTTGATTCTAATTTTTTTAAATTTATAAATAAAGTTAGTAATAACTATACTTTTAAATTACTTCTTCTATTTATAAATGGACGCATTCTGTGTGTGTAATGGCAGAGATACCATATTTCTTAACTGATATTTATAAATTAACATCTCAAATCAACTCTTATAATACTTTTTAAACGTTCTTCTTACTATTTTAATATTAATATTAACCAAAATGTCAAAAAGTGTTAGCTAACACCATAAAACAATTGAAATAAGCATAAAAATGTGTTATCTTAAATCACAAAACATTTAAAATACGCTCAAAACTGTTTAAGATCTTTTATTAATAAAAATTTTCATGATAAAAAAATTGTATTAAAAGTCTGTGTTATATGTAATATATATGTGTAATATATATGTGTAATACATATTCCATAATAGAAATCAAAAGTAGGATAAAAATTACAACATTTATGTATTTATGTATTCTTATGTATTTTGATTTCTAAATTATTCTAAGCTAGCATCACCTCTATAATAAAGATAGTCGATTATCTACTTACAAATGTAAATGTGTCATCATTTTGCAAGCATTGTCATAATTATGATATTAAAGAACTTACTCATATGAACCCTTTCTCTGTCTACTCTCTGCATTCTAACATGGTCATTTGTGGATGACATAACACCGACAATTAGCATCGCAAGAAGTAGCAATTTCATTTCTGCAATTAATGAGAATCAAATATCAGCTTTAGATAAAAGTAATTGGGGAAATATCGACAGGATTCTAAACAGCAACTTGTTGTTTACAAACTACATAGATAATGTTTTCAATAGCTCGACGATAATCAGTCAGTCTTCTTCCTATCTGTTTGAAACAATGAATAGCATTTTATCATTTTACCCTAGTGGGAATTTATCGGTCATACATATTTGAATCTGCATATTATTACAAACAGGATTGTGGTGCATGAACATCAGTGTATCAATAGTTTAGTGACTTACTCTTAGCTAATAATTAATTTTGCATACTTACCTGTGTAATTTATATCAAATGAACATTTAATTTAGCGATCTTATAAATTTTTATCTGTTCCGTATAAATATTGACAATTAATTAGTTTAATGGCAAAGTCAATAAGTTCTTGTAGTTTAATCAGATTTTTAAATGGCTAGTGAGTAGTCCGTTTTGTTACATTTTAAAGCTATTTAATTTTCCAAAATTCTCATAAATGTTAGATAAATCTTCTATACTGAAAAGTCGATTTTATAAGTTAGTTTGAGTATTAATTTAAAAAGAAAATATAAAAGATTATTTTTTTTGTTTTTTATTAGATAAACAAAAAAATAATTTCTAATAAAAATGCTAGAGTTATACCTATTGCGGCTAATAAAATATTAACTAGTTTATTCACATACTGTCGAAATACATACATTAAAAGATATAACTTTATCCAAAAACTGAGATCGAGGTCCATGAATTGGGAAATATCCGATCTAATTAAAATGCCGAATCCATATTTTTGGGGGATTTTTGGTCTGTCTTCAAAAATAAAATTTTGAAATACTCAATAGAAATAGGTAATTACAAATGGCAACTTTATACTTTTTATGTAGAACCAAGCAACTTTTTTACTTACAACAGAATTTAGTACCCTGAATTTAGGCCAATTAGATAAACATGATCGCATATTTTTGAGATTGGATTATAACATTAGGAGGTCCAATCTAGCGGCCTTGATGGGCCCATGCAGCTGCGGATAAAACATGGCAGACGTTCAAATTCATATAGGTTTCCTAATTCAAGTTCTAATTGACAATATACCCCAATAGTGGTACCTCGTTCACTTAAGTAAAATGCTCTGGCTGCTGGTATAAATAGTCAAATCGTTTTATATAATCTTTTTAACTAATAAATCATCAGTAGACTTAAAAAAATTCGCAACATTGATTTTGAATATCTATTTACGTGGGCTAAATATTATTAAATTGTGTCTAATTGGTGTACAAGATTCCAAGTGTTATTTTCGATCAATTTACAAAACTGATCAGTCATCGTGATGAAGTGGTTTTGGTAGATTTATGTAGATATACATTATGTTTAAAATATTATTATATATGTATATCATAAACTTGAAATATGTGTCTAACTTATTATTTGTTTTCTTTAAATTAGTTTAATTGTTATTTTATGCTGCTATAATCTACTACATCCGCCCACTGTTTTCATTATCTATGAATTACTGCACGCTTTAGAACATAAAGTCATTCATTCATCGGCAAAACCTTTTTATTATTATACTAAATTTTTTTGACATAGGTACCAATTCAATTTTTATTCGATTATACAGTCGCGTCGCATTGAGATACGAGTATACAAAATCTGCTATTTTAAGATAATATTTGCTAATTTATCTGAGACGTATGCAATCCAGCATTTTAATGCTGGAACTTCCGAATGCAGAAATTCTAGAAATTATCATTTGATTATGTTTTTGTCTGAAATAGCATACACACATTAATGTGCTGGCCGAAAAATTAACACAAGAAGAAAGAATGGAATTAATTTTCATGTTTGGACGTGATGGTGCTTCTAACCGATCTGTCGCAGAAGAATTTAACCAACATCACCCAAATAGATGTCCAATGATTAGCACACAGTGGGTAGGTTAATCAAATGTTTTAAAGAAAGTGGAAGAGTCCACCATAGTCGATGTCCAGGAAGACCAAGAAGTTCAACCGATGAAGGAACCTCAGTAGCAGTTTTGGCTAATCTTTTGTCAGCCCCAGAAGAGTTGGTAATAGGAAGCATTGAGGGCTTGTGAAGTTAAGCAATAAACAGTTAATTTATGTAAATACAACCATTGCTATAGAAGTCTTTCCTCATCCACAATCCTAGCAATTATGTTGATGTGTTGTTGATCCTCATCGATACTGGGCTGATTTTTGCATTTCCAATATCATCTCATAATTTTTATTCAGTCTTTTTATTATTGCTCAGTCCATTCTGTTAATTGTGTATTTCAGATCCATGTTTTTCGCATAATGCGTATGGCATATCCTGAATCTGAATTTCGTATTTTCAGGCAATTCATAATCTGGTGTGATTTCTATCTATTTTTTTTCTAACTTCGGTGATTAAGAATCCACTGTTTTCAGAAGATATGGTGATACACAAGATACAAATTTAGCCAGCTTGACTGAAAAAAAGTCAGAACGATTCAATATTTTTCTTGATGGATCAATTTTAGCTAGCTTTGAAATTGGAACTGAAGCGTCCTGAGCATCTGGTCAGTCTCGTTTTCTGGTAAAAAGATTTTATTTATTGGACTTGGTGGAATTAAATAATCAACATTGTCAATACACATCAGGCGAAGTAATATTCAGTTCGCAATTCAAATCAGTGTCATCTGAAATCAAAGAGTTGTTGTTACCTTCCAAAACAATGTCATTTGAAAAAGAAGCGTTGCTTTTACCCTCCACCACTTGTTTATAAACACAAGGTTCAACCTGGCTTCCTGCTGAAACATCTTCTGCATACTGACCTTTGTACATAAGTACCTGCACTAGAGCACCCATAGCAGTGCCAAAATCAAGGACCATCCATCAATTGCAAGACAAGATGTCATTATACTGGCCCAAGAAGCTACAAACACCAAATCGGGAAGGAAGCTTCTCCCATCTGTAGTCATTGGCAGGAAGCAGAATAGGATACTAAACACCTACTAATTGACTGCCCACGCTGTGAAGCCATACGCTGAAATGTCTTTAGCGCACCGACGATCAGCACCAGCGTTCTTGTACAACAACAAAAAGTGCTTACATTTCATCTGGAGGACCGGCCAGCGAACCGGCGAAAGATCAACAAGTCAACCTACTTTATATGTTACTTATGGAAGTATTTGCGCTGTGGAATTAAAATATGCACTAATAGAATGTATGATGAAAGTTGTTCATAATGTTTTATACCAAGTTAATGAGTAATACCAAAAGAAAATATATATAACAAGTAGATTTTGGGTGAAAATGGTGGTCATTTTAACTTTTGAAAACAGGGGGATGGGGTCTAAAATCAGACTTGTCCCACCCCTAAAATTTTAGCTGCTCAGGTATGGTTACTATGGGTTCTCCTATATAGGACCTACTCTTGCTAATGTTTGCATGAGTTTCCTATAAAACATTTTTTCCTTAAAAGTAACTGTAATCCTGTTATATATTTAAGATATGTAGAGGATATTTTTTGTTTGTTTGATGATAACGAAAATTAAATTCATTTTTTAGAGCATTTTAATTCTGTTAATAGCAATATTAAATTTACCATGGAACTCTTTCAGAATTGCAACCTTCCTTTTTTAGATGTCAGTGTTCAAATTCTTAATGATTCTTTTATTTTTAGTACATACAGGAAACCAATTTTTACTGGTCTTTTTGGCAATTTTTTGCTATTGCTCCATTAAAATTTAAGACCTCTTTAGTTAAATGTTTAGTCATTAGGATTTTTTAGATTGCTTCTAATTGGCATATTTTTCATTTTGACATTAACTCTTTATTTAGTTTTTTATTTTATGACTGTTTTGCAATCCATCTTATGTAAATTTTTATCTAAAAATGTTTATAGTAGTCACACAACAGTAATTTCTAATAAATCTGACAATGCAATTATTTTACCTTATTTTGGTCAAGCTTCTGAAAATTTTTAAAATTTTCTTAGGAAAGTCTTTAAAGCAAAAAGTATATTTGTTAATGTAGTTTTTAAATATAGCAAGTCTGGTACATTTTTTTGTATTAAAGATCATACTCCTAAATTGAATAATTTTGTCTTGTTTATAGCTTTATTTGTTCTGGAGATCACAACATTACCTATATTGGTAAGACATCAAAGCAATTAATTTAAAAGTCAACTCAAAGTCTTCTATTTCTGATCTTTTGTTTCATTGTAATTCATGTAATACTAATTATATGTATAAATAATCTTAGCATCATTGCTCGTGTTCTGATTTTGTTATTAAGTGTAAAGAAGCTCTTTTAATTTTACATAATTGCTCATCTCCTAACACTTAAGTTAATCAAGGAACTGAATTTACTGTTAAAGTTTTCTCTTAGTCTTTTGAGATTTATTATGTATTATCTTCATTGTTCACACGTAATTTAATTTTAGTTTTTAATTTGTACCTCTACCCTGAAGATGACACATGGTGCCGAAACGTGTTGGTAACGAATAAATGTTTTGGAACTTATGTGCAGTTTTGTTTTTCATTAATTTACTCTTATATTTTAAACTGAAGCATAATGAATGAAAAGAGTTGAGTGAGGTCGCATCAAAGTAAAAGTTAGTGGTGTTTTTGTTACCAGAAATCGTCCTCTTTTAAATTCTGAAATCAACTGGTGTTGGAGTATCAAGTTCCCGACATGATTAACAAAATTGACTCATTTTTTGTGAGGTATATTTTATGATAAAATCGTATTGTCATCAAATACTTTTTGTAGATGTATATTTCGTCTTTGAATAAGTTATAAATAGATAAAATACAAAAACAAATTTTAAAATAATAATATTACTTTAATATGAAATAATTATACATGCATGGCATGTATCAATAAATGGTAGTATCCAAATCAAATTTAGCTGTGATACCCAATGAAACATGAATTTTTGAGTTCATTATATTAATTCATCATGATATGCTTTTCCTTTGTCTTTATGACTTGTGTTAGATAGCAATCCAATGCCTGGATAAAATAATAAAAGGGGCAATATAAATATTGCTGTAGCAAGTAAATTTATTACGTAACATATATTTTGTATAGCTAGAAACCAAAAAAAAATATTTCCATATTGATATTCCAGCCCAAAGTATATAGCAAGAATAGATTGAGGAAACTTTGTAAACAATCGGCCGAAAAGCATTATTAAACAAAGCATGCGGATTATGTATGCCAAGGTTATGTTTGTAATTATTTTGATATTTTTTGACTCTAACTTTGTTAAACGAAACATGTATACTTCATTTAAAATATAATTATATAAAATAAACATAGCTAATGTATATTGTAACATATCGTCCATACTGTAAATTGCATTAGAAAACTGATTGTCGACTATAGGATAGTGTGTTGAAACAGGAACATAACTGTTTTCTTTAATTTTACAATGGTCTATTTCTTTAAATTTATATATAGCTAAAACAAATTGAAAACCAGATAGCATTAATATCAAAAGCATATTGCCTTTACTATTTCCCAATAATTCTTCAGCTGGATCAGTAATTATAGTATGATGACATGAAAAAATAAATCCTAAAACAGTTAAACAGTGCACAAAATCAATTAGTTCTGATAAAACAATTGTAAAATAATAATATTCAAAATGTAAACCATATTTTACAGTTCCGTTGATATATTTAGCTACTAATAATCCATAATTTACTAAAAAGATTGCCATAGCAGAAAAAGACATTAAAAGTAAATATATTTTTCTATCTGTTCGAATTCCAGTATCTTTCTTTAAAATCAAGTATAAAAATAAACTTGTAATTACTATTCCAATAAAAGACAATATTGGCACTGCAAAATAGAATACCTGTTCTGTTACTGTTAAAAAGGAATTTATTGTTTCTAATGTGCATTTAAGTATAGTCATTTTAACTTCCAATATTTAATATTTCAATCAACAGTTGAATCTATATCACTTCCAATTTCCACAGAGTAAAAATATACAGAACTTGAATCAACCTATTTCGGACATAAAAATTGTCGAAAAATCAATGACTATAATAGGGACGAAGCCCCTGAAATATTTTCGGTTGTTAGATAGATTTTATTGTATTGGAGTACCTATTTTAGTGCTACGTATTACATAAAAAATTACAATAGAAATGCTGTAACACACAAAAATGACCATACCTACATTAAAAAAAGGAATATGCCAAGATAAGAGTGATTTCTCCAAAATAATTCTTACCTGATATATATCAGATAGCTAAAACGATTATTTTTGCTGTTTGTACTCATTCAATCTTTATAAAAAAAGTTTCTTCAGTCAAATCAGTTTAGGTCCATTAGTACCTTCTAGTGAACAAAAATTAAAATATACCTATGATATTTAACAATTGTGAAATTTAAATGAAATAATTATGTAAGAAAACTCATGAGATAGGACAGATAAACAATGTAAAATATGTAATGGAGATTCAAAGAATTATTCTATATCTATTATAGGGTTCAAATAACATTAGGTGCCAACTATATGCTTTTGGGGGGGGGGGGGCTCCAAATTTAATAATATATTTTTTTTACTTTCTTAGCTATAATTTGTGACATGGATATGATCATTGTTGGTTGATATTACCAAATTGTCGATGTTTCTAATTATCTAAACATACCGCAATAGGTTGTTCGCTCATAATATTTTCCCCTGGCAACGGATGTTAGGGGCCTTAATATCGCATAAGATAATGATTTTGTTTTACCAAAATGGTTCTTGTATGAATAGTGTAGTTAAGACTTTTAAAAGTGATATCCGAATTGTGTCTAGTTGTTTTAAGTCTAAGGTCTTTCCTACTGGGGATTCTCAATAATTGAATGGTAAGAACCAGTGTCATGGATGCCTAAATGCTCTACACTTTTTGCCGGCTTTCCAAAGCCTCATGCAATACTCTTATTAAACTACACATTATTTTTGGAATTGAAAAAATATAAGGAGTCCCGTTAATCATTGTGTTTTTGCATTATTTAATCCATTATAAAACTTTTATTTTATGCATTGATAATAAAGTTTACTTTCTCAAACATCGATTAATCTATGGAGAATTACTTTATATGATAACGTTATTTCTTTTAAAATTATGATCAAATATATATACCGGTTGTCCCAATTTGAAAAAAAAATATTTTGGTACTGTGGGTATATTTCAATGAAACCTATTAATTTCACAGAATATTAACTATTTTAATCAATAACATTTAGTAATACTATTAGTTCTGGTAGACTTCCTATTTATATATCTTATAATAACCACAATTATGATATTTTTGGTATTATTTGTCATATTTGTTCTTCAATCAACCATGGCCATTACATTGTTTATGTAAGGAATATGCATTGTTGGTATAAATGTAATTATTCCATCATTTCTGAAGTTGTTTTGGATTTGCCTTTTAATTCAACTAGTGTTTATAATGCCTTTTTACATTTTTGAATAATAACTAAATTCTGGGAAGAGTGACAATTGTGTACACATAAAACTGGTTAAAACTCACTTCTGAGGGTCCTACGTCCTGCACCATATTTATTGTTATTGTTTTGCATTTTAACTATTTTACATTTTTCATTTCTGATTGTTTCATGGATTTTAATTTTTGGATTTCGGATATACTAAATTCTACTTTCAATCATCGAGCTTGACTGGCCATCTTATTATGTTTCAGCTTGGGTGTTGAACAAGATGCACATGATTCATAGTTTTGATTTAATCTTGAAGCCGTATTTATATTTTACACATCTTTTAGTTGGATTACATTCATTACTATGATGTTAGTACTTTGAAGGCTTGACAGATATTATTTCTTATTTCTTATTTCTTATTTTGAATGTTAGCTGCAGTAAAGATTTTGTTCTACATAAAGGGTTTATATTATTTTTTGTTTGCATTTTATAGAAATCAGATATATTTAATAAAATTGGTTTTATACTACTTTTATGAAGTCATAGAAAGAGACCTCAGAGATTGACAATAATGATTACAATGTTACAACATAGATTAATAATGTTATTGTGCAGTCCACAGAGTAATTATTATATATTTTTATTTTTGTATATATTTATACTCTATGGTGTAGTCTATGAAAATACTCTATGAATATATAATACAATTACGAGAGCAGGTTACAGCATGACAAAGTCAGACCACATGTGGCAGTACTAGTACGTGAATGGCTCGCCAACCAAACATATTCCCCCGACACCAACCTTATGGATTGCTATATAATCAGAAACGTCTCCACGTGCAATAAATTTTGCTGATTTCAACCAAATTTAGGAAAACTGGAGATTATTTATGGCTAACAATGTTACCAATAATAAATTAGTCAAAGGAATTTGAATGCGTCAAAGAGGACCTTCTAACTGTAGTCAACAATAATGGTGATTATGTAGTTTACTTTTGTGAACTTTTATCTAATGTAATCTATGGGGTGTAAATTTGTGAATTTTTAATTTATAGTAATCCATTGATATGTTGTAACATTTTAACGGGGCCTATATATGAAAGAATGGTTTTAATTTGTGCAACGGAGATGAAGCTCATAGTTTTTTTGCTTTACGTTTCCCCATTGTTTTCCTCTTTGTTTTACAAAACTTTACTATCTCCAAATTTATAGAAGAATGTAGTTCACCTATAGGGCCGGATTCGAGGAGAGAGCTGAGGGGCTTTCCCCACTTTTGAACAAATTTTGTAAACAATTTAGTAGTGTAAATCTCAAAATATAAAATTCATCTAATAAAAAAAGTCGAAAAGGGCCCATTTTTGTAAAAGAACTATTTTAAAACTGTACGCGTAGCCATCTGGGCCATGTCAGGATAATTTAAAATTTGTTTTTCTGGGTAC
>JAUYWI010089275.1:0-12423 GCA_034780595.1 Parotoplana pacifica
CAGCAAGTTGCCATTGGGAGGGAAATGTATTCTTGTCTATAATATAATTGACAAGGCAGGCAATTTCTCCGGAGATGTTAACACCTATCTTTTTTAGAATCGTCATGGGTATATTATCGATACCTGAGGAGTCTGTGGCCTTGGCTTTATGCAATACTTTTGTAACATCCCTTAAGCTTACAGATTTGAAATGGTGGAGTATTTCGGTGTAGGCAGGTAGGATTTCCATATTTGGAACCTCGGGGATACTGTCTCGTATAATTTGAGGTTTGTTGACAAAGAATTGATTGAGTTCATTTGCTGAGCAGGAAGGTTGAGGTCGATCGGTAGTCTGGCGTCCAAGAAGCGTATGTATCATCTTCCAGCCTTCTTTCGATCCCATGTGCTTTCCCACTTCATTGCGCGATTGTCGGATAAAGTTTCTACGATCATGTGATAAACTTTGTCTCGCTTCCCTTTTTATTTTACTAAATGCGAAGCGGTCAGAATCTGACGAGTTGGTCTTACGACTTTGTCGAGCACTTTTATTTTTTTGTCGTATAAGACTTACTGATTTTGATGAAATCCATCTTTTCTTGGGTCGAGTAGATTTTTTGAATGGTTTTGGTGACCGTAGAGGGACAATCTCGTTTAATACCACTTCCCATGATCTTGTCCCACATTTCTGTAAGATTTTAAGTCTTTACCTTCCTGATGATTTAATAAAATATTTTTAGCATATTTTGACACTTTTTGATCTTTTCCAAAATATAAGCTTTTTGAATTAATCTAAAAAGAATAATAGACCTATATAGTTTAGCCAATGTTTTAATAGCTCTGGCGGTAGTATGTCTGTTTTCTCCTGGTGCTGTCCACAGGAATAGGCTCTGTGAACACGACCACAAAGAATTTAGATTGACTAATTTTAAGCAACAACAAAATTCTATCCCTTTGGCTAACTATTTGACACTATTTTTACGGCACACAAAAATATCTACCTAAAATCTCAATCGTACGCAGAATATATATTTAACAAGAAATTCAACTCAAAACTCCAATTGCAAATTAATTCTCAAATAAGTTTTATAGGGTGACCAATAAGTCATTATATCAATAAAAAATGTAAAAACAAAGCTAAATATTTCTAAAATATAGATATTAGGGAACATGAATGTCAGTAAATAATTATACATTCAAACTATTAGGGCGACCAGAAAACATGCGTATAAATAAACTTTGTTAAAAATATATACAAACCAGAGAATAATTTATATGTTTCAACAATATCATGGATAGTGACGAAGAGCTCGAAATTCTATGAAAGTTCATGTCTAGATTGAATCTTAATAGCCCTGAATAAAAGTTTTTACTTCAGGCTATCATTCTTGATCTTTTGGTTTTGTTTCCAAGTTTCTGAAAGTTTAAGGAACACATAAGTTCAGTTGTATGGAGTTTGATTTACCTTTGTAACAATATTATTTTCTAAAACAAATGGTGTGTGATTCGTTTTCCAAAACAATTAGTAATCAAACCTAAAGGCCAAATGATAGCTGAAGTAAAAACTTTATTTTAGAGCTACTTGGCATGAACTTTCAAAAGAATTCGAAACTCTTCATCACCATTATCATGATATCATTGAAATAATAGCGATTATTTACTATTAGACTAGTTTCTATGGTTTGCGTATATAAGTTTATGTATATATTTTTTTTAAATAGAGAAAATGATTTTTACGGGTTTTTTTATAACCTTATATTAACTTATAATAAAGTTCAGCAAATTAAAATATATTTGTATTTCTATACGTCAATGAATTTTGCAAAATTTTGAAAATGAAGGTTTTTACCGAAACAGATATGACTTTTATGGAAGCAGCATTCTTTATCCATGCAAAGCACCGTTGGATGCAAAATTAACAAATCAACAGTAATCCCTTTTTAATATTAAGATTGGTCAAAAAGGCCCTAAAGATGGTTGGCTCTCCCAAAACAAATTACAAAAATTCTGAAATTAAGTGAAATGTAATGTGGTTAACTATATGGTATTTAGGTGTTTTGGTAATATGGCTCTAACTAGATTTTATTAAGTAACTAGGTATTCCAGTATATGAATTAAATTAAGAAAACAAAGATCGTTAAATATGCTTAGGTATGATTAATATACTTTGTTAGCTTTAAAATCATTAAAAAAATTAATTCATGCACTGAAATACCTAGTTACTTAATAATATCTACTTAGGCCCATACCATAGCTAACCATATTCAATATCACTTATTTAAAGAATTTGTGGAATTCATTTTGGGAGAGCTAACCATCTTTAAGGCCTTTTTGGTCAATCTTAGTCCATTTTTTGTTGTTATTCATTTTTAACTAAATAACTTTTAGTAGAAAAACTATTTTTAGATCATTAGAAAGCCATTAACATTTTCTTTATAAAAATATTTTGCCCCATAAATAAACAAATCTTGCAAATTTATTAGTCAAATGATGTATCCCATGAACCATACCTACTCGTATATTAACAGTGTTTGTTTGAAACAGCATCAAATTTTATTCTCCATTTTGGCAAATTTTAGTTTAATCGGTGAAGTTTCGTTTAATACAACTAACGCATATTACTCGTTTCTGGGCGGTTGCTAGGGTGTATCAACAAAACTAAAATGAATTTTATTGTCCCTCGGACACTCAATATATGTGCCAAATTTCATTGAAATCGGGATTATTATCGGTGCTGAAGAAATAAAAAAAAGAAAAACAATTTTTAAAAGCATTTAAAATAATTTATAGTTCAAAAACCATAGCACCGATTTCTATGAAATTTACACACGTTAACATTGCAAACCTCAATTTAATAACCAAATTTTATTATTCTAGGGTTTAAATTGTTTGAGCTATGGATCTCCAAAGTTTAGCCTATTTCGAGAAGTCCTAATAATACTCTGACAAGGCTAGCTAGCTCATATAGCGCAAATGACCTATTTCCATAGGCGGATACTTTTTCACTACTTAAATTCAAGTTTCAGAAATGTATTGTTGCCTTATTAAGGATCTTTTAAGTAAAAATTCTGTAATTATAAAATATTAGCTACCTGCCTACTTGATTTCAAATTTAAAGAAAGTTACCAAATTTCAATCAACCATGTGATCTTTTAATTGCTTGTTTAAACCCTTTTAGCACAGATACATCGACCAAGTGTAACGCACGTACTAGCCTACAAATGAGATATTGGTCACTGCTTGATGCTGATAATTATCGTGTCATTGAAACATAAGTCTACCGGATCCTCCCACTGCTCAACACATGCCTAATCGAGATCTATGAATGTCGTCGAAAAAGAAATCGAAACTACAATGCTTGAAGTGGTAAACACCTCGTCTACCACGCCTTTAACCTGATGATATTTTATTGCAGAACAATTGTCAAGAATTTATTTTCTTTGTATAAGAATTTGCTTTAAAATCGTTGTATAAGAATTTAAAGCAATTTAATAATGCTCATGACATACCTACTATTCGATCGGTATTTTCGGAAATTTACGAAATTAACGCAATTTCTCCTGTTTTATTTTTGAAATTACTTATTCACAAAAACTAAATTATGTAAAGAAAGATATCACATTTTGATGAAAAGCTTGCTTAAAACATCAGTTTTGTTTGACGTCAGAAAGCACCATAATATAATTTGAAACTTATTTTTATGTCTTTCTTTTCTACACCCATTGTCGTATCTGAATAAAAGTTATACCATCATAATATCTAAACAATAAACTGAAGAACATGCTATTGCAGGGAATGCATACACTTTGTTGTTTTACACAGCTATCTTTATCTTTAGTAGAACATATAATAGTGACTAGTTGGTGAACAAAGTGATCAAGTAAAATATTAAATTACAAATAAATAGAACACTCATCCATGTACAAAATGGACATTCCTAAAGAGATATTAATTTCATTTTTTGAAAGGATATTGCTAAAGATTAACGCTGATTATAGGATTATACTTGCGAATACAGAACTCACTTGTCGTGTTGATAATACACTTATTGCTTCTACCTTGGCATACCTACTATAATCCTTTTCTTAACGCGTCAGTTTTTTGTCTCCAAAACAAAATGTCTTTTTACACCTTTAATCTATTGAATATGATTGTCCATTCCTGTAAGTTTACGGAATGTTTCAAAAACATAAATGGCGTATTATATTACATGTCAGCTTTTCCATTTAACGTCTTACTATAGCTATATAAATGAGCGAATAGAAACGCAAATTTGTTAAATATTATTTTAATCAACGCTGAGCTACATAAAGGAATATATTGTCCGCAAGTTTTATATATTATCAAAAACTGAGGTAGCAAATATTTGTAAGTTGTATCAATGTTTTTATTATATTTTGCTTATATAATAATATCGGCTCCGTCTAATACGTAAATCCCAATTATTAGATATTTTTATTTTGAATGTTTTTAATGGCTTTTTTTATCAATTTCTACATGGTTATTTCTTTATATCACAAATCAAATATCTAATTTTAAATTTCTTGAAGAAAAATAAAATATTTAAAATAACATTTATCTCCAAATAATGAAACCCTGGATTCAGCAAACACAACTATTAGCAATGTCCATAGAAATATAGTGTCAAACTTAATCAAATCATATTGGAGATATAATGTCTTATTATTCTTTAATGTGTGTGCATATTATCTTAAATTTAGTCTTACTTATTGTTGTGTAAAGTTTAAAATGTACAAAATAAAGTCTATGTGAGATATTCAAGGTTAGATGAACCTGCCCAGTTTATTGCGCCCATTATTATCGATCGACTGATTTGGTAAATATGTATATTCATTACATACCTACTTGTTGGTCTTTGAGAAAATACGAAGTCTATCATCATTATTTCAGTATTTTATATAAACAAAAGGTTTTTTAACAATATGTACCTACCCTTATTATTTTGATGCGCTTAATATTCTATGTAAAGGGATCCATGGGTAATTATTGTTTAGGTACCTACATAATAATACATATTTTGGTATTTTGAATATCAATTTGCTTGAGAGAATTTAGGGAAATGTGGTATTTTATGGTTCATTTGGATTTCTTTCAGCCGGATAGACATTTTTGAGAGTTGTGAACAGCTAAATAGTAAATTAGAAAGTCAGAAATTAAATAATAATCTTCAAATTATAATGTAATAAATAATTATTTATTATCTAAGATAAAAAGAGCAACACAAATCATATTAAAAATTTATAACGTAATAATGAAATGACAAATTTCTAATTATTAATAAAATGTATAGATTGTTTTATATCTATCGGTAATGTATAATCTTAATACAGATCTTATTACAGTAATTTTATTCATCAAACCATGGTATGATGTAAATTAACACATTTTAACCCGTATACTGCACATTTGATGGTAATTGTAATTAAAAAACTGATTTATCTTCTGATACTATCAAAAATAAAATTTCTTTTGACATCAAAGATAGTGTGTAACATTTGGAAAATCTTTTATGATAAGGGTCTCCAAAACCAGATCATGGGAAACATAAAATTTTCATTATTAAAGTACCGTAATGATCCGATCAGAACAATTTGTCAAGTTCATAGAAATCGTATTCAATTTCTCTTTATTCAACAACTTCTGTTGGATAACATATGGTGAATGAAGCATTAACTATTATAAAGGGGATTATAACGCAACAACCCAAATCGATTTAGATGGCAATCGGTTTTATGAAGAAATTCATCCATACGTTTTAATCTTTATGGTTAATATTCAAATAATCATTATTTCTGTATGATTTGATTGAGGTTTACAAATAGATAGGTACATACGTATTCTAGCAACCAATTATCATGATACCTATCATTATGATATAACATATTTACGCGATTTAATTTATTCAGGACGAAAGGGAGATTAGAATATTTTTATTTTATTTTAATAAAAATAAATATTCTAGAAGATTGGCAGAATTATTAGTTGCATAGAAATTTATTTTGTAAATGCAGTAGGTATTTTATATGTTTGAGACTAAAGTAATACTGTTCCATATTCTTTTAAAAATTCTAAAATTTTCAAACAAAAATATTTCAAAAAATAATTCTATTCAATAAGTAAACTGCCATATTGAATTCAGTATAAAGCAAAATTTTAGTGTAAAATATACTGACGTAGATATGTGCTTCATTAAAATATGTGAAATATGACATGCTTCCCCCCACCCTACCCCCCCCCCCCCAATAAATTCGGTCTTATTTTTATGACCAGGTACAAATATGCAAACAAATGTTCTGAATGTCCCTATAAGCTCTCAAGAGGCCCTATTTGACACCTTATTTTACCAATTTACTGGGGGAAGAATTCCAGACACCGCCAAGGTTCCTGAGAGAGAGAGAGCAACTCTTAGGGAGTGAGTATAATATTTCGATATTTTTCAAAACATTAAGTTGCTTTCTAACACATGAATTTGGGGGCCTTTATTTTGCCCCCCCCCCCCAATAAAATCTTGAAAGTTGAAAATGCTCCGGCGCCCTTGTTTGCTGCAATCTAAAATGATTGTATTCAAAATGTTTTATTTATAATGTAATTGACTGACAAAAGTCAATATATCACAATGTCTGGATCATAACTATTGTTGTACACAATTTTAGGCCTACGAATTTCGTAAAATTAATGTATTGAAAATCTATTAGTAACAGTGATAATAAATCTATTGAAAATATCTGCAAAACTATTGCATGAAGATAATAAATAATAAATTTAAAACATTTTTAGTAAAGTATTTTATATCTCCGACCAGTAATTTTAAACATTACGTTAAATATTATTGAAATAAATATTTTACATAAATGTTGTAAAAATGCAATCTTTTGAATAGTTACATTTTGTTTTACGAAACGAATATGACAGTTTGAATAAAACATTTTAAAAAATGGCTAAGAATATCTTTGAATGGTTGGTTTATATTTATGCCAAATATTACTTCTTATCATTCTCTGGTTATATGAATATATCTGAGAATAAGTGTAGGTACCACTGCCAAATGTTGCTAAAAGGATTTATTTGTCAATTTATTAAATTTTAATTCAGCCATTTCTTTGTTAATATGATTGAAAGTTTCCAAATACCTATCTAAATCTTACTTTTATTATTACCATCAAGTGAAAGAAATATATGTTCAATAAAATTTAAAACATTTTAAAGCTATTAAACCTAGGTAGTCATTAGCCAAATTATTTTTATAATATTAATTTTATCTCATAGATTACAGTTATTATTATTTATTTATTTATTAACAACAGAAACATCGGCAACAATATCAATCACTGGGAAATTGATATATTAGTGACTGACTACAAATTGGTATCACACCGTATTCAACATTTAATAATTATATCTTTCCAAGCGTACATTTTCCTATTGAGATTGTCGGCCAGTTACCCAGAGCCTAAAGAGTGTACTAAACAGTAATATCAAATCAATATGTCATGAGATTCGCACTACCGTATCGTACAGTTGCCATGTTACTTGGTTATATGACACTATTAATTATTCTCAACTAAATCCAGAAAACTAAGCTTTCAATAGTAATAATTATGTTTTTATATAGTGTTAAGAAAAAATAAGTTGAACACAAGAAGAAATATGTCTTCGAGATTGACAAGTCATTGAAATGGAAAACAGTCTAGAAAAAAAACATGTCAATTTTTTCTAACTTAGAATTTGATTTGTATTTAATGTGTTATTGTAGCGGTTATTTATTCAAAATGTAATACAACAAAAACTTGCCTAAAAGTGCCGTTGGACATACTTAGCCTAAATAATATTAGAACTTTAGCCGGATCAGATCTGATCATACCCAATACCCCATACGGAATTAGTCCACCCCCCTTGATAAAATGTTGCAATAAAAACATGAGAATAATTTAGTCAAGTACATAAAATTAGAATATACCTAAAATGAATTGCAGTAAAAATAAATATTCTAGTTTTCATAGAAAAGAAATTAAAATTAAAAAGTTGCCAAAATTAAACAACAAACTGATCTACATATATTTTAAATAAACAATGGATATATAAATCTCTAAATAGAATTATTTTATATTAATAATTAAGATACAATTTTTAGGTCTGCTATGAAAAAGATATACGTTTCTTATGATCATTTTCATTTAATGTATCTACTTAATATTTTAACTTCTATTGTAAATAAACATCAAAACTTGATAATTATTTTTAACCGTACTTTTTACATCTATTGACCTATAAATGTTTTATAAAGTTAGAAGTTTACATTATAAGTTTTGTAATCACAATATAAATAGAATTCCACAATGGAACCTTAAAAAAGAAATCTAATAATTAAATACTTTTTCAATATAATATATGGTGTCAATGACAACTGAGCGCTTTCATGTAACTGACAGGATCATATCGAGTATTCATGTATGGTCATCAATTATTGAATCATAAAGAAATAATTAGAACGACATATTCAGTTGTAAACTTGACATCTACATAGAAAATTATTACAATTTGAACATAACTTATGCACATAAGGATAGAGAGAATTGGAATTTCATTTACCTGTCGATTCAGTGAACAGGCGAGATATGTCAGAAACAATTATATCATTCGCATAAAATAAAACTTTTCCATTTTTGTCTTCCAGTTCCACATTTAAAACATACATATTTCTCAAACACCTCTTTCACCAAAAGATAATTTACAAAATTATAGTTAGCTGATATTTATCCGTTGGGCTGTTTTCTTGTACAATTATATTTTAGTTTTAGCTTTAATTTTATATTCTTTAGAATTACCAACAACAAATAGTTCAATGTTCGTTTTGATAAGATCTCCATCATTTATAAATAAAGAGGTTTTTAGCGTTGTTTTGTTCATTTTCAAGTGCTTATATTTGTAGCAGGCAAAGTTATGTAGGTATCCTGCATAAATTTGTTTTGCTTAAATATAAAATTTTATTTTAAATTAAACATTTGTTTGATTAACTTGGTCAATGGTTTGCAAGACAGAGGAAATAATTCTCCAGAAATCTTAATTTTTAAAAGTTTAAGAAATAAAAAAAGAAATTATCCATAATTTATTTCCACATAAATAAAAACATTTATTCGTCTATTTTATTTATTTAAATACACCTGCAGAAACTGAGAGATTGTTTTTATAACATTCGTTCATGTGGACAGATAACATGAGAATTCCACCTCAATATTATAAGAATGAAACATAGACTGATTGAACCGAACCATTTCTAGAAATAAAAAAAATCGAACAACTATATGTCTTAAAAGTACAAGGCAAACATAATTTGGATAACATAATAATAATTTTTTTTTAAATAGAACACTTAAGAATAAGCCGCTTGGTGATAGGTTTTTCTGTTACACCGTTAAAATGACATTAAAAATCAATTGCTTTTGGAAATTAAAATTTAATTTGAAGAAATTTTCTATTTTATTTAACCAAAGAAATATTTTATATATTTGGCGTTAACTATCACCAGTCATAGTCAGATATTTTCAAGACCGTATTCAGATTTAAATAATTTAAAATATGTTTATTCTAATACTGCATATGTATAATATTTTTTTGTTTAGAAATCATTTTTTATTCTTTGACCGATCTGGCAAAGCTAATTGGTCATAAGTCGTGTACACTACCTATGTACAATTTATAAAAATACTTTTCTGTGTATTTTATCCAGTTTTAAAATAATTAAAAATATTTTTCTGAAAAAAAATTAGTAATTGTAATAATTGAACCACGTGAGTTCACAAAGATCGTTGAGGTGTAACATATTACAACTTCCATTTTAACGTAGGCAGAAATCGACAAATATTGTCCGATTCCTCACTTGTACGTCATTCATTCAAAGTTGGGTTGCACAGTACGATATGATCATTGAGTGTTTCACAGCAAGCAAAGTTTTCTGTGCAGTTGATCTCAGTTTCTTATTCGTCGAGAGAAGCAACCTGTTAGTTGCAGAAGATCTTTTGTTATTCTGAGAAATCCAGCAGCGTGTAAGTAAAATCAGCCAGTCCGATTTAAATATACGTAGTTAAGCCCTACTCACAAATTTATCAATCCACTCAATTGTAATAATTCATAGCTGTGTTCTAATACCATTAAATATTTCTGTAGCGTTGTTAGTCAACTTTCGCTTCCCGGTTGCTTGTCTATTTAACGCCTCTTAAGATTCTGTCAACTACATTCTCTTATTAGGGTACACCTATTTACTATTTCACGTTAATCACTTGATAGTATAAAAGCAGCAATCGTCACGGTTATTAAAACAGTCTACAGTCCGTCTTTACTTTTCAGTAGTGATTTGATTTGCTCGTAACATAGTATGCTAAATTGTCATCTTCCTTCCCCATTATCAGGTTCTTTATCGGGTGACTACGAAACATCCGGTATGACAACCAGTTTTTCGACATCCTCCGACGATATGGACCAGCCCATCAACTTATGCAGTTCCCCATCAAGTCATCAGCAAGACAACCTAAAATTTGGTATTAGCGCCATTTTGGGAGCTTCTGAAAATATGGTTGAACAAATGAAAGGATCAACTCACCCAGCGACATTAGCTCCTCAAAAACCGACGCCATTCACTCCCGGTGTCTTACCATTTCCATTTATGGGGCCCAACACCATGTCACCTCTACCCATGTCAAATCAATCATCCTCACAGTTTACGGCAGCTGCTCTAGCTGCCGCCGTCCTTCGCGCTCAGCAGCAAATTCAGTTCCAAACCAGTCAGCAAGCTCAGCAGCAACAAATCTCAAACGCCTTTCTGTCACAGCAAGCTACGAACTTTTCCTTTGCCCAAGCAGCCATCATGTACAACCAACTTTATCAAAATGCAGCAACTGGTTACTTGCCCACCTCGACCTTTTCTCAGCTACCGTCTTTTACCTCGAACGACACGTCTTCATGTTTGCCATCGCCATCGATTGCCAAGAAAAGATCGTGTCCGACTTCCATAGCTCCTTGTGTGGCGGCGCCTCCAACAACCTTACCCGTGTCTTCAACTATGGTACATACAGCTAACTGTGATCCTTTAAAGGTACGTAACTAACTTAGGGAGCATTTTCGTAGGTAGTTTAGTAATTAGTACTCAATGTATTTTAAAGTTACCTGCTTACCAATTGTTGATAATTTGTAAGTTAGTTAAGTACCTTTGACTAAATTATGTATTTTTTATCATTTTTTGTGTTCATAGTATTAATAATTTTCAATAATCAAATTTATATGATCAACATGATAGGAATATACGATTGTTTTATTCTTCCTTTAATATCAGTAATTTGTCAAATTACAATTATAAATTGACATCTATGTAGAATTTGTTTATTAGATTTGATAAGTTGTATCTTTTAGTGGTTTATTTTAATATTGGTAATTTTTTATTTATTTTTTAGAAAGTATCGTCTCCTCCTGCAACTGGTAGCATTGAATATGTCAACAACGGGGCAGGAATCAAAAACCCAATGGCTACAAATCCTAAAATGGAAAGAGATATTCTGAACCAGCAATTTGGTAAGTCACAAGAAATTTTCTGTTATTTATCGCTAATTTGGATTTTCTATATTATAATTATTGGTACCTATTACTTATGTAGAATCACTGCAGATCACCGATTTCCATTATTAATAATAGAAATCTGTGCTGTAGGTACCTACATATAAATAGATTAATAAATTCTTTTGTGCTAACTTTGTAGGCCTCCAGCTGAGTGACAATGAATTTATGTGTAAGGCCTGTGGTAAGAAGTTTCACCTAATGCGTCTGTTGAACCGCCACGTCAAATGTCACAGTCAAACTCGACGATATTTGTGTAATTTTTGCTTTAAGGGATTCAATGACACTTTCGATCTCAAAAGACATACTCGGACACATACAGGTAAGATTAAAGTGATTATCCTCGAATAGTAGTCGTATAACATTTTATATCAGTCGTACTTCTAATACTCCAATAAATTAACCATTTATCATAGTCGGGAGTACATCATTTTATCATAGTTCTACATCCTTTTATCATAGTCTGTAGTATTTCATTTTATCATAGTCGGGTGTACATCATTTTATCATAGTTGTACATCATTTTATCATAGTTGTACATCATTTATCATAGTTGTACATCATTTATCATAGTCTGTAGTACATCATTTTATCATAGTTGTACATCCTTTTATCATAGTTGTACATCATTTATCATAGTCTGTAGTACATCATTTTATCATAGTTGTACATCATTTATCATAGTTGTACATCCTTTTATCATAGTCTGTAGTATTTCATTTGATCATAGTCTATAGTACATCATTTTATCATAGTCTGTAGTACATCATTTTATCATAGTTGTACATCATTTATCATAGTTGTACATCCTTTTATCATAGT
>JAUYWI010089286.1:0-12423 GCA_034780595.1 Parotoplana pacifica
AGAGTAGAATAAAGAAGCCACTCTCACTGAATAAACATAGAGTAGAATAGAGAAACCACTCTCACTGAATAACCATTGAGTAGAATAGAGAAGTCACTCTCATTGAATAACCATAGAGTACAATAAAGAAGCCACTCTCACTGAATATTCATAGAGAAGTCACTCTCACTGAATAACCACAGAGAAGCTACTCTCACTGAATAACCACAGAGAAGCTACTGATCTCACTGAATAACCATAGATAAGTCACTCTCACTGAATAACCATAGAGAAGCTACTCTCACTGAACAATTATAGAGAAGCCTGTAGGAGACCTCGACTCAGGCAGGTGGCAAGAAGAAGATGGTTGATCAGGGGTCCAACATTTCCCAACTTTGAAAAATAATTTTAAAATGTCACATTTATGGCTCATAATTGGACCTTAACTATGCTAGAAACTCTTCACAGGGTACCCTAGGGTACAACCTGAGCGCCAAGCAAAAATTGTGATAAAATAGTTCCAACAGACAGATTTTTTTTAAATTTCACAAAAGATACATCATATTCCCCTTAGTAACCGTAGAAAAGTTATGGAAAGTTTATGTCAATAATTTGTCTATAAACGTAATATATGAAAATCCTAAATATTTAGATAGGAAACATGGATAATTTAATTTTAAAAATGAATTGTTAATGACTTCGTATTTGGCACATCTATTCTTTATGTGGTATGTTATGATGTAAGTGTGCCAAGTAAGAAAGTCAAACATTTGATGTCCACAGATTTTGGGACTTGACTTAAATCAAATAGAACCATTGAAAAAAACGCTTTTTAAAAATATCAATTTTTATTGAACTGCCCTAGTAGATAGACCTCATATTACCCTAGCAATCATAAATGTGAAATATCCAATTTTCTAATATATATTTCTCATGCCTTCCTAATTCTAAATCTTAAATCTCAAAGCAATTTAAGTTATATTGGGGACAAATTTAATTTTTTGGCCTGGTGACGCCATCAGCCCTTATATAGCTCTGCTCAATTATTCATTTTTGTCGATCCCTGGTGAAAATGGCGTATAAGTTTTTGAATACAAGTACTTATTCACTGCGTAGAAGTGACTTACGGCTCACGTATAAGTAAGACAGCTGCATCTTCAATACTTATACGTTACTTATATGCCAAAGAAGTGGAGTATAAGTAACGTATAAATAATTTTCACCAGGGATGAATCTTTTCAAGGTAGGTACCTGTACACCAAGGGCAACCCCCCTTAAAAATTATCTATGGAATGGCTGAAAATTTGGTACACAGATACTTTGGAAAGATTCATCGACTGAACCCTGCCCCCTAAATCTACTGTCTTTGTCGGAATATGTAAATCTGTCGAAGGATAACAAAATATTAACATTTTATTAGGATTTTATTTGGCATATTGATGGCTACAAATTAGTGTGTTAGATTAAAACAAATTGGCCATTAACATTATCCAAAGACGGAAACTGTCATACGTTTTGTCCGATGCGTTATCAAATTGACCAAAAATAATTATTTGATTATGATTAGATAATTTACTTTTGAAAAAAACTTTTTTATCTGCCCTTAAGACCAGAAAAGAGAAAAAAGGAGACCTTTAATTGCTATTGGATTATTTAATCTAAATTTCATTGATGCCTAGTTTGTTCTTATCTATTTATGATTATTTCTATGCAGCATTACATGCCTATCCTATCTCATACTAATATTGACCATGAAAAAATGAAGATCTAAAAACATTATTTACATTTAGTTCAAGAACATTTTTGTGAAGTAGATTGCTGTGTAGGTTTTGAGAACAAAATATTTAACCATCGTAAATTATTCATCTCCACTTTCTATTATTCCAGTTCTCAATAAAATCTGTGTATCCAATTACTAAAAGGTAAATGGTTCTTCTTGTAAACCAATACCATAATTATTTCATCGCCAATAAAATAATTGTTGTTTACTATGCCTACTTAAAATGCTCTATACTTTAAAAAATTGTTCAATTACAAATAAAAATTACACGGGACCTCTTATTTTTTAAAAACTTCCTACAAATATGTCGAAATCATTACGGCGTTTACGTCTTCAAAGTAGTCTAGATGACTTGAAATCTGGCCGCTTTTGGTGTGCTGTATTTGCCGAATGCCTGGGAACTTTACTGCTCGTTTTTGTGGGATGTGGATCTACTTTTCAAAATACCAAACATCTTGACATTGCATTGGCCTTTGGTTTATCTGTAGCAACCATTGTCTGGGCCATAGCTGACATAAGTGGCGGTCATATCAATCCGGCTGTTTCACTGGCCATGCTGTTCACGCGAAATATCAGTCTACTAAAAGCTATACTGTATATCATAGCGCAGATGGGTGGGGCGCTTTTAGGTGCTTTGATTCTTAAGGTTGTGGCCAATCTCCCAGCTGGGGGAACTGGAATCAATTTGCCAAGTAGCGCAACGTCTGATGGACAGGCTGTAGGAGTGGAGATAATAGTAACGTTTGTCTTGGTGTTAACGGTATTTGGATCATGTGATTCAAAGCGGTCAATGAGTGGTTCAGCACCTCTGGCCATTGGGCTCTCAGTTGTAGTATGTCACACATCGTTTGTAAGTCGAAATATTTTAGTTCTTACCTAAAACAAATACGTTATTGTATAGATTGTCTATTTTTTTCTCCTTGTTTTTCTTATAAGATTAAACTAACGGGATGCAGTATGAATCCTGCCAGAAGCTTCGGTCCGGCTGTTATCTATGGAAATACAAGCAAACATTGGGTATGTTGCATAACAGATTTTGTAACAAAATAAACCTGAGCTTTGTAGTTTGTAGGTACCACTAATAATTATGAAATATGCCGTTAGAATAGCGCTTTTAAAACAGCATATGTGCAAACGATCAACATAAGTTGTGGCTACAAAATATATATCTGCGTATGGTTTTTAGAAAAGAACTAAAAAAAGTTAAAACCTGTCATTCGATTATTTTTATCTCTATTTTAATCCAAGTTTTATGCGCAACTACTTGCAGGCCTCAGTAGGTTTTCTCAATTATTTTCATTATTAAAGCTTCAAGTATATAATAATTTATTATATTACCTTTTTCTTCTTCGAGTAGCGACAATCCGTGGAAATCTATCTCCATATCGGGACATCGAGTGAATGTCATCACAATATCTAAGAGCTCCTTTAACTGTGATCCGCGAATTATGTGCTATTTCGCTAATACTACTTTTTAGTAGTATCAGTACCCCGCGATCACCATGGGAGGCAGCAAATATAATCTCTGTAGAAAACCTCTTCACGGTGTTTTTGGGTTAAGATCTGCTGCTCCCTTGGGGACACCTTGGCCACTTATCAGGCGGGTCGGAGATCGGTTGTCTAGTCTCTGAGCACTTTCGGGACCCTGTCCACCAAGTAACTTAAAGTGAGTCACGATCGAGTTCCTCCTGATCCCTAGTCCAGCGCGCTACCCACTCGGCTACCTTTTATTCATGTTATAAGTATTTTAAAAATTAGGCGTGGTCCTAGCGGTCACGGAAAGTGCTTTTTTAATGTCAAAATTTTATATATATGTTTACTTGTAGTAAATTAGAGTTTAGTCTAATTTTGACAAATGCAACAAAAGTATTTTCTCTGAAAACACATTATATGTGACCATAGCACCACCCCAATTGTTTTAAATGCATAGCAACATCAGAAGGTAATTTACATAAATTACAATCCAATTGGATGAACATAAAAATAGGAAATTAATATGGAATAATCACTTTTGTTTGATTTTCAGAGCTTTCCCCAAGGATGATTTTTTTAGGACTTATAGTAATCACATCGAACACTTGAGATATCAAAAACTATTGAAAAACCTTGTGAAGCAATAAGTTTGAGATTTGATCGTATTTGACAACAATGATAATAGTCCAGTCATTCTGTTGTAAAATACGATCGGTGTACAAACCGGTTTGGAAGTTCTCATTGATCCTAGTACTAACCGAACGTTCAGTTCGTCTTTGTAGCCACCTTTTTGCCTGCCTGATATTTTCGTTCATTCGTCAATAACTGCTGCTTTCTTAGGTTTTGACAAAATACTACATCGGTACGGACGATTATAGAAATAATGATTTTTCCACAGCAATATACTAAATTATAATCGACCCGTCTGTGGCGTGTGGTGAACAAATATGAAATTGAGCATCTGCTTCAACTGCTGGCGTGAATCGACCACGTGACGATTTTCTGGAGAACGTCCGATTACAGCTTATTATTTCAAGCCCTTTGGCTGTGACTTTAGAAGGCTTACGCGTTGGCTTAACCAGCACCCAAGCGTTCGGCGATGAAACGTAGGTTTGCCGTCAGTATGCTCGATGCAAGTAGGAGTTGGGGATCGCGGCAGACCTCCTGAACGCAACCGTGACGCTGAGGTTGTCATCAATCAACTTCGCTCCGAACATTCTGCGATGCACAGAACGTATTGCCAATATATCGGAAGAGACAGCTCCCCGACCTGCAAATAATTCGGTGGAGATCCAAAACCGTTGATCACTTGTTTTGCCTTTGTCCACGTTGGTTCAACCTTCGATCTAAGCTGTTTGGAGCTTACATGGACAATCTCATGAACATCCTCAATAACCCATCTTTAGAGCCCTTTATCCTGGGGAAATGGAGCTTTTGAAACTTAGCTTTAGGCAGGAAAAGGTAAGAGAAAGAAGGGTTTTATGGTCCATGTCTGCTGTAAAGCATCCCAATGCGTCTATATGAGCTTGGTTCCAGGGGAACACTTGCACAAGTAGTGGAACATTATCTTCTGGCTCGGTGGAACAATTGGTGGAGATACTAGCCAAGGATTGAAGAATGGTTGGTGCCGAAGTACTCCAATTGTGCGAGGCTCCTTGCGGTCAGGTGATGATAGATTTGACCACTCTCAGGGGGATGGGTATACCAGCTGCAAGTTGATCAGCTTCATCGTTACAATGTACGTTGCAGTGGGATGGGATCCATTTCATAATAAAGTTAATATTGTGGCGACTAAGCGAATAGAGAAGCTTCTACGTATCTTTACCCAAATTGAGCATCTCGAGTTTCTTGTCACTTACAAATTACTTCGTGTGTGGAGGACTATGGAAATAGAAGGAAAGCAAATTCTATTTAAAAATATTGGAAGTAAACCTTGGCTCTTTGTATCAGCTATAAATTTGTAGTTTCCTCATTGGAAATTAAATTGTATCCCATTTCTATACTTTTTATTTTAGATATTCTGGGCAGGTCCATGTGCTGGTGGCGTATTGGCTGGTTTTATTTATGAATTTATGTTTGCAGTAGATGCCTCTCCACGTCGAATAGCGGCCATGTTTTTTGACCCATTGTACAATACCAATACCAATGGTGCAGCAAACAACTATGAAAACAAAAATGATGATTTAACAAATCAAAACTAATTTATTTTTGAATCGTTTTAAGCTATATTATTAGTGTTATTTATATATTACAGTTTTCTTCGCTATTATCTAATGAAATTGAATTCCTTGTCCTATTTTTAAGACTTTAACGTCCAGCAATGTAAATCATGAAAATTTATCTTACCATTTCTAATATTAGTTCAATAATTAAAATTGTGTAAACGTCCAGCAGTGAAGCTAAAATATAGTCCATAGAGTAGCTTTCATATACTGCTCTATAATATACATCGAGAGAAAAGTAACTAGAATCAATTAGTATCACGACAAAATTTTCTATTCGAAACTGAAGTAAATTATATTTGTGTTACCGTCAACATCACCGTCAACATCACTACGCATCTTCAAATTTAACTATAAAAAATCGAAATATAAGTTATATTTCCTATCAATTACCTACTATGTAAAAATAATAAATGTTTTATTTAAAAAAATTATTAATCGATAATCCACTTGCTTTGGTAGAATAAAACCATCATTTATCAAACAAATCGGCATTAAAAGTATCTTTAAAAGAGTATGTTTGTAAGTGTAGGTACTGTATAAATGATACTAACCTTCACTTTCCATCATTTTAAATTTTGATATTGAGTACTTAGGACGACTGATTTGATGAATATTAGCTAGCTGAGTTGGTAGAATATGTTAAGAGCGTAACAATGTTCTGTTTTCTTTTTATCTCTCACATGTGCTTTAAGAAACGTATAACGGAATTTATTGAAATGATCAGAACCACCGTTGGACAGTTTGGCACTTATTGATACGCTTTATGGGATAACCTGTCTGGCACCTTTGGGGGGATGTAACAGGAACGTTCTTCGCAACTTATATCTTACTCGCATTAGGTCTGGCATTGAATAACCTGGAGGTGCTTGATGCCCTCCCTAGGCCCAACTTCAATCAACAGTCTTGAAAAGTTTCAAAGAGAAGCTTCTCGAATTATCACAGGCTGTACTCGCTCAACTCCAACTGATGCTCTCCTCTTGGAAGCCAACCTTATCCCTCTCAAGAGGAGAGGTAGTTAGCTTTGCTGCCATTCTTCGAGAAAAAGCTCTGCGTATGCCAAGAGACCACCCGAACAACCAACTTTCCTTACAACCTGAGACAAACAGGCTAAAAAGTATCCATTATTGGCTTCAGGAAGCTAAGAGACAGGCTCAGTCTTCAGGCATAGACCATCTTCCTCGGGAACCCTCGCAAATGTCAACCATCTAGCAACCACGGGATAGCTTAAGTCTAACAACCCACCTGGAAGCTACTAAAGTTCCAAGAACTGCACCAGATGAAACAAGACACAAAGCTTTCACCGATCTCACACCTAACCGTTTGGTCTGATGGCAGCGTTTCAGAAAATGAAAAGCAATCGGGAGCTGGTGCCATTATCTGCAACAAAGGCAAACACAACATTGAGTTGAAAACATCTGCAGGCGCGATAGGTTCTTCCTTTACAGCTGAAACAGCAGCTTTGTCTTTGGCTACCAATTACCTTGTAGAAACCTTGGACAAAAACACTCAGAACAACATTAAAGTCGGCTTCTTCGCTGACAGCAAATCACTCATAGACAAGCTCTCTCTCTTGGTGTCAGCAGAAAAGACAGCAGATCCCTCCAACAACTCAACAGTGATCTTCTCAATCTCTCTAACGTGACCTATACTCACCTAATTTGGGTCCCAGGCCATGCTGGCATCGATCTGAAGGATAAAGCTGATTCTCTGGCCACAGCCCTCACCAACTTAATATCGAAATCAACGTCCAAACTGCTAAATCCTATCTAAAAAGAAATACTAAAGATGAATGGACCAAAAGAATCCGCCAAGATCTCTATTATGAAGTTACTGGGATAATAAAACCTGTCAAGTCTACTCCTCCTTTCACAAAAATTTGAACAAAGAATCATTTCCCAGATTAAAAGTGGGCACTTTTCAGTCCTCTAGTCTACAAGAAGTGGATTGGCTTAACCACCAGTGACCAATGCCCACATTGCAACGAAGAACCAGAAGACCTGCTCAGCACCTGCTCCTTTGGTGCTGAGGTTGGACAGAGCCTAGCAGAAGCATTCTTGGTCTTGATCCTAATATCCAAGTTATCCACAACAACGACCCCACCACTGCTGTCAAGTTCCTGCGCAAAGTTGGTAAACTTACCAACCCATATAGGGTAAATTCAACCTCGCGGACCGCCACTTGAAGAAAAAGATAACCAATAACCATAACCAAAAATATTTCTCTTCTGAATAACCATAACCTTTTTTGAATTATATCAATGTAAAGATCGACTGTTCCAGTTTTGAAATCTGAGACTGAACATGTACTTTTATTATCAGTTTAAGCCTTCGTAAACAAATTTTCGTGGTACAGCGGTTAAAATGCCTGCATGCTAATCAGAAAGAGCCTTAACCCTTGACCTATTGTAAAGATTTTTTGGCACACATGCTAAAAACAGTGCAAGCATCAAGTTTATGCTATAATAACTTAAAATATGTTTCAATAGTATAGCTATTTTACACAAAAGCTTATTTGAATCAAAACTTTTATTTGAGAGACATTTGACATTAGTACCTAAACTTTTTACTGACAAAAAGTTTCCATGTAAATAATATTTTGGGATCCATATCAATGGATTTTTGTTCATTTAGCATTACTCATTATTTGATAAATGAAATTTAAAACCGATGATAGGTGCAGTTTTGGTAAAAACAGCTGACATTTTGGAATATTTTGGTTGAAGGTGTTGGATTTTTAATTGTTAAAAATTGAAAACTTGCTGAACTGATCTTCATGAAAATTTTGCCTACTGTAGGTGCAATAAACTATGTACTATGTAAAAAATACCATTAAGAAAAATACTTACAATTACTATAATAGATTTTTTATACCACTAGTTTAATAAATGAATTAAAAGGTTAATCACCTATTGCCACAAAAGGGTACATTTACTATTTTCACAGGCTGTGATATACTTGAATAATATTATATAAAATAGGTTCACCAGACCATAATTAATATGTTGTGTCTTATTATTCAGTCATTTTGCAATTATTGAAATTTGGCATAGCAGAAACCACTACGTGACTACACTAGGCATGGGCTGACCACACTCACATGAACAATCCATGGTGAAAAGCTAATTTTTGTACTAATCACTGAGTGAACATTTTTAATAAAAAAGAATAAATTGGCGAAGCATTTATCAGTGATCTTTTCTGTTAATCTATCAGTTTTATACCCAATTGTATTGTTCAATAAATTTTTCAAGGGTGTTGAGGGGGAGTACTGTAAATTTTGGAGCGCCAAATTTAATAGGTTTCTTTTATTTTTTTGTCAGAATATTTATTTAAATAATTGCATAAAACTATATGTATTTAGATAGTATATGGAAATAGACATTCACTAGTGAGACAGCATAGGTATAATATACGCTTGTGTGACTTGCTCTGGAGATCAAAAATATATTTTACATTACCTAGGGAGCGCTTCTAAATGAAGAGGGGTGGGTAAGTCTTCAGATAAACTGGTAACATCATTTTTTGTGGTTTTTGCAGTTTTCTAAATTGTTTTGAAAAAAATAGTGTCCATAACTCTTAAAATTCTTGCATTTTGCTTTCAATCTTGGAAATTTATAATAATCACATAAATTTATATCGGCTGAATAAATAGGGGTAATATTGCCAGCCTAGAGTTCCGATATTGTTGTTTAAGATCTACTGTTACATATTTGCAAATCTGTTTTTTCGGTGTGTAAAACTCAACAAAAGAGTCTCTATAAAATATTCAACTCATAAAATTTCTTTTGTACATAATAAAAACTTTAAAGCAACAAGCCCTGTATATTGATTTTTATTTTAAATAATTTGCGTTTAGAGAGGTTGTGTCCTCAATGTATCTTTATAACTGGTGTGACCACATTGATCATGGTGGTAGCAACCTGTCAATTCAGTAATCTAAGATCATCTTGATGCTGTTAAATTGTCAATATATTCTATCACAACAAAAGTAGATGATGCTACGAGGCATGACACTATACAACTATCTACCTATACTGTTGAATAGAGTATTAACTCATCATTTTTGAATGTATATATTTTTATAAACAAACCCAATCGCTTTTAAATGTTATTTATAAAACATGACCAATAATTATAAACTGCTACTCAACTTATAAATATGGTTATTGACTACTATTCTGTGACCATTTTTATTGGTAGTATATTTATTTGATAAGAAATTATTAATGAAAAAATAATTAAATAAAAAAATATATTGAACAAATCAATTTACAGTAAAAATATATAAATATAACTGTATATAAGAATAAAAACATTTAGTGAATACATTAAATATTAAAATTATTAATAAAATCATTATTGAACAATTTAGAGTAAAATATATAGATATACGTATATATAACTGTTTAGATGTCAATAAGAATTAAAAACATCTATTGAAACCATGAAATATATTTGTAAAACCCTTTGTAGGTAGATAAAAATTTAATTAGTCCAAAACAATAACTTAATTAACATTTAACATGTAGGAACTGAAAGGATATTATTCTTATTAAAATACAGATTTGATTAGCTTATGCTGAGATTTACTGATAGGTATAGTATTTATTAAAATAAATAGAAAGCTGTATTTTCACGCAAAATTTCATATTACTGACACAAAGATTATTATTTCTCATATGATTAAGTGATATTTTCTACAAAAGGTTCAAATAAACTGACAAAATAGGTCGATGTAAGTGTACCTAATATCCTATATAATATAATTTCGATATCTCTGCTCTCTGGTTCTAAATGTTAAGCCAAATAACAGACCATTTCATTAGCATTCTCTTATGAATTATCATAGGCCTTTGGCAATAGGCAGTTATCTTTATGAGTAGAGCCGTATAGTAGTTCTGAAAATGGGCTAAACTTTGGACATCCAAAGCTCCTAAACATTAAAGCTTATATTACCTAAATTCTGTCAGCGTTGAAATGTTAACAACCTGTGCAAATTTCGAAGTGATTTTCGAACCATATGTATATGATTTATTAGTCTTTTTTTAAATCTTCTTTGCAACAAGAATTACTTTAATACGATGTATGGTTCATGAGACACTTCATTTTTAATTTATAAAATTGAAAAGATTTTTTTCAGCTTTTGTTAATTTATGATGCAAAATATTTTTATAGAGAAAATGCAAATAGCTTTCTAAAAATAGGAGTTTTATTAAATGTTATGGAAGCACACCCACGTCAGCAATGATAAAAATTGGAGACAGATGGACATTTGCTAACGATGTATAAATCGTAAACACAGAAAAACGTTTTCATTAAAATTTAGGAGCTAACATATATCATGAATTTTGTGGCTAGAGCTAACGTACTTTTTACCAATTTTGGCTGCCGGGGAGGGTCGAGTCAACTCATACTACTATCAAATCATTGCTGGTCTGAAATAATCAGTTGGTCGAAGAGTCAATATATAGAAACTTTATGAGTGATGAAAGGGTATGTAGCTTTGACTTAACATCCATTGTAATAATTATTAGAATAAAATCTTTACTGCAAGAAACATTCAAAATAAGAAATAAAAAATAATATCTGTCAAGCCTTCGACAGTTTGTTTTGCATATCCATCGCAGTTCAGTTGTTTTTTATGTTGAAATATGTAGACGGGCAATTTCTTGTCTCTATCGTTAACGATTGGTTGTTCTCCGCAAACTTTTTTCACCGTATCTGTGTTTTAGCTAGATCTCTGTGCAGTGGACTATGCTCACAACTGATGCCTACCTCATCTACTGATTGACATCTTAGAAGCACCTAACAACTGATGCCTACCTCATCTACTGATTGACATCCTATAGAAGCACCTAACAACTGATGTGCTCATTTGCTTCGGTGCAAGCTCAGGTGATATATTATGGCATCTGACTGATTAAGGCAATGCTTTGAGAAAAGTAACTTTCGGTAATCCTTCAATAATCCTTCAATATAAAAAGAACCACAAAGTTCACTTTTAAATTTTAAATTTGTGATTAAAGACGCCACCCATTCCGATTTCAAATGTTTTGTTATGTACCTATAGTAATAATTTAAAGAATAAAACTTTTTTCATTTCTTATTTTTTTCTTTTTAAATATTCGTGTAAAGAAATATAAAGAAAACATAAACAATATAGTAAGAGGGCCGCAAGCGTTTTTAATTGTCGAGACTGTATACATATTAAAAACACATTAAATTATTTTGAAAGTTGATCTTGTTTTATTGTCAGTTGATTGCATTCTGAGATGACCTATACGGCAGAACCAGATTTATGTCAAACATATTCAATAGTTAAAGGTAATTGTAGAATCCTTGACACGCTATAGAAATCTAATAACCACCTGTAAATGGAATGCTTTAAAGTTTTATTACTGTTGAACGATGTGTACCTCCTATGTAACCACAATAATTTCAAAGAGTGAGGCCAGAATTATAATAATTCAATTGTCAAGCATAATTTCACTACCTATCTGTCTACCTTGCTACCATAGTTATTTCACAGAGAAGGAGGTATTTTGTATTTTGGCTATCTAAAAATGTTTAAATATTGACGTCATGTATAAGGTGACCAGTGAAAATATGCGTTTTTATATTATGGGTCATTTCAATTTCATAACAAAATATAAAATATACAAAAGATAAAATGGAAAGAGTCATTGACAGAAGAAAATTTTTATAAAAAGAAGTGAATATGGGTGCCACAATCAGGTCCATTGACTTATTGACTTTAAATTAGGCACTTGGTATCACAAATTCGTAAAAAATCCAAAAATATTGATTATTATTGAAACCCAGGGATTCCCATGATGGATAGGAGAATAGAGATACCATTGATGGTGTTAAAGTTAAAGGGATGCTAATGATATAGGTCGTTTCGTAATTAGTTTCGTTTTTTCAAATCTATGTTCAGCAATTGGCATAAAAATAAATATTGGTCGAA
>JAUYWI010089297.1:0-12421 GCA_034780595.1 Parotoplana pacifica
ATTTGAAAATCAGCCTCTTGGTAAAATTAACACTGAAAGCCTAGTTGAGCGTCCTGGTATTCACGTAGTCCTCGGGCTTGACATAGCCGTGATCGGTCGCCAGAGGTGACTCTTATATGGGAATGTATACCCACAAATCAGCAATACGACAACAACTGATTACAAAAAGGGTTGCGTAAAAACTAAGTTTTGTAACAAATTTCTTGGATTTTGGATGCTTTTGTAGGTACAAAAAGAGCAACTGCATAGCTATTTTGAGGGAATACACTTAGGCAAATACAAATTATTTCGTTGTTTCTTGTGCTAGCTATCGTGCCTACAAAAAAACAATCGTTACGAAACACTGATTTTTCGGCAACCCGTTATGTGTATGCTATTTGACTCTGGCAGTTGTCCTAATTATGTTGATGAAATGCGGATCTCATTACCTTACCAGTAATTTTTGATTTCTTGCATATTCAGCAATTTATTTTATTTACAAATAAATGCGTACAGTTTGATTATCGAATTCGTACTTTATATTTTTACAACAAATGTGCTTTTCAGCTGTCCTAAAGTACTCCTTCTATTCCTTCTGTCTGGAATTGTTTCCTCAGAAATAACCGACTTACTTAGCAAAAGTCTTCTAAAATATATAAATTATTCAACAACAAAAATGAATTCATTTTTTTCAAAAATTCTAACTCTGAACTAAACACATATTTAATAGTTCTTTCTTTATCCGGGTATGGTGACCTATATTTTAGTCTTCCAAGCTTATTAACTTTCTTCAGAGGGGGGCTCCGAGGGTATTCGACAGGTAGCCAAGTGGTTGGCACGTTGGACTACGGATCGGGAGAGATACCTGGTTCGAGACCCAGTCGTAGCACACTTTCCAGTTACTTGGTGGACAGTGTTCCGAAAGTGCTCAGGGACAGTGGACAACCCACCTCCGATCCGCCTGATAAGTGTCTCCAAGGACCGTGAAAAGGTTGTCAATTATGTGTTCCTCCCCCCCCCCCCGTGGTGACCGCTTCGGTGGATAAACTGGCATACCTTCTGGAGTCCTAGAGAAGGGACTTGAAATGAGTTGTGACCGTGTCACGTGGTCAATCCCCACCAAGAATTGACCTACATTTTAGTCCTCTAAACTCCTCAATTTTCTTCAAAGGGGCGCTCCGCGGGGTTACCACCTGCCTACCCACTACATTTGAAAACGCGTGTCGATGAGTCTTTCCTAGGTACCTGTGTACCGAATTTCGGCCCAATCCACTCACGGAAAGTATGAAGTATTAGGCCTCAGTCAGCCGCATTTTATAAAGCACTCGGCCCATGGAAGGTTAATGAAATTTTCATATTCATGTTGATATTAGCGAAGCATTAACCTGCGTGGTAATATTTTATGTACATAACGTATTCCTATCAGTTATTATTAATTTATCATTGGTTTTGTATCCTTCTGTAAATCATACAAAAGTCCGATAAATGTACATAGTGTTTGTTATTGTATATTATAATAGTTAGTTGATATTTTATTTGCTTCATTTAAATAATTGTCAGATTCAAAATGTAGGTCAAATACCCAGTGGATCTCAGCTTTGAAGAAAGTTGATTTAACGAGGTCAAATATACCCACAGAGCGTACCTCGGAAAAAGGTTAATGAGTTTAGAAGACTAATATATAGGTCAAATAACCGGTTGAGAAAGAATGATTAAATATATGTGTTTAGTTCAGATTTAGAAAAAATGAATTCGTTATTGTAATATGTATATGCCTGTACCTCAGAACTTAACATCATTTAAAATAACCAATTTGTGTGCGCTTTGTTTTTAGTAACACCCACAGTTTATAATGTTTTTTTATAATTTGTAGCCTAAAAATTTTCGTGAGTTTGTGTTTTTGAAATTGAACGTCAAGGTATGTAGTCCAGCAATAGTACCCTGCTTCTTGTGGTTTCAAATTAACGATTAAATTTCTAAGGTTCTTTTTTGTAGATGTTTTTTTGTGCTTTAATTAGAGGTAGGTACGTGACACCATTTGTAAGAATAACAACTTAAAGAGTTTTCAGATAAGTCTTGCGCAAAATGGTGTGCTGAAAAATGCGTTTTTATATTATATAGGGGTTTCCAAAATTTTCGCTTTTGGATATCAACATTCTATGGCCTGTATTACGTCCATAGACAACAGGGTTTGAAGAAATATCGCGATTTAGGTTTAATATGTATGCCGGACCATAAAGTTGTATCGATTAATCCAAAGACATTCTTAAATTTCAAATATATCTGTCAATTCGCACAGTATTTCAGTCACTTACAATTTGCCATTCATTAGGGAAGTAAAATCAGGAAGTATTATTTTTGGTCAAAACTCTAACTGGAAACAATGTCAGATGTGCAGATATACACGGGATATTTTGATACAGAAGGGGATTAGGCTAATATTCCGTCTTTGCCAAGGAATACCGTGCAACGTCAGGGTCTCAGTCATGAGGAAACCGGGATATGGCCGTCCAAGAACATCACGTACAGCTGAAAACATTGCAAATGTTCAGCAAATGCCAGAAGAGGACATCAGATCCCATCATTTGGAATTACCTACGACAACGGTGTACCGAATCATTTGCGTAGTTAGCTAAAAGCGACATTTTTTGGAAACCTCTCTAGGTCATATTTTCGTAAAATAAATAAAATATAAACTTTCATGTGATACACAAGAAGTACGTACTTGGGAAAGATTCATTGATGTGGGGGCCGAGTTAAAGGGTCGATGACGTCATCATGTCCAAAAATTAGAGTATGTCTAATTGACTTCAAATTTGGTACACTAGGCACTCAGTAAGATAAATCCATAGATGTTTTTTGGGAGCAGAAAATCGATAATCAATATTTTTAGAGGCAAAAACCGCTGTTTCGGGTGCAAAATCGATATCACTTGTTACTGAGTACAACAATAAATTTGAAATACTATAATTTAGTTCTGTCACCCATATTGATTACTTTCATATTTTGACGAAAATGTGACCTACATACGCTTTTTTCGGGCCAAGTTTATTTCAATAAAATTTAACGCCGATAAGATTGATATTTCAAACTTATACTTTAAAAATTCCTGTTTATAGATTGCTTGCTACTAAATAGTAGTTACGTGTTTAATTAATTAAAATGTAGGTACCAAAACTTCAATGTTACTCCAGTTCACCGGTGGTGTAGTCTCGGACAAGTTTAGTGGTGTTTGAAATAGAACCTAATTTTTAACCCATAGAATTTCATTGAAGATAATTTAATACCAATTAATTCCATTTGCTATTATAAAACACCTCCATCCTTAATAGAAACCCCAATATTTTCTAATCAGAAAACTATAAAACCTTGTAGGAAGTAAAGTTATTTTATTATAACTGAAATACTAGAAGTATTAGGTAAATAAATAAATGTCTAGACATAAACTTTTAGCAAACTATAGGTCTTCTAGTAAAAAAGACACTTATTTGATACACAGCAGGCACTTTGGAAACATTCACTGACAAAATTTGTATTTTTAGAAAGAAATCAATATACGTCATCAGATCCATAAAATTAAAGTGTAAATTGACTTCAAATTTGGTGTGTAGGTTCACTAGGCAATCAGTACGTAGCACATATCCATATTTTTTTCAAAACAAAAAGATTAATTTGTGCACCCCAAAAATCGATTTTTGCCTTCACAAAATATTGATTGTCAAAAGAACAAAACAAAAATCAAACTTTTTTGTGAAATTATTTCTGAATTTGTGCTAAAGAACGTCTAGCGAATATACGAGGGGCTAATCAACAACCAAGTAAATTAAATATATGCTCTGCAAGTAGTAAATAAAAAAAATCAGAAGAGAAATACCAAACCAAACATAGGCGACGCGTTACTAACATCCTATTTCTCAGAGCACCAAGTCAGGTTAGAATCAGTAGTTGTGCTTCTCGTAGCAAAACAAATATAGCAAACTATTTCCAGTAGTTTGCTGTGGCTATAAGAATGTTTCTAAGAACCTATTATTCTGTAGATAGCGCTGGTAGTGTGGTTGGACACTTGACTCTCAATCCACAGGTGCCTAGTTCTAACCTGACTGTACTCTGGGGAATAGTAGGTTAGTAACGCCTATGTTTGGTTTGGTTTCTCTCTTCTGATTTTTGTATAAACACATTAAATGGCCAGGACCTGCTTTGACAGCGTGAGTACCCTTTAATAAAAAAACAGGCCTCCAATACTTTTCTACTGAAAATTTTCTAATTTTCTCTTTTTATGCAAAATTTGCAAATATACGAACATTTTATATTACTCAGGCAATGATTATGCCTAGCTGATGACGTCCAACAAGGCGAGTAATATAGATTAGTATATCTTTATCAAAGTATACTTGTTTATTTTATTAATATAAATTTTATTATATAAATTGTCTTATACAATCTAAATGACTTTGTTTATGAATCTAAAGTATAATATATGACCTATTTCCAAGGCATATGCCAGTTAGATGTTTGTGTTATTTTACTTTTCTAAAATTAACTGAACGATTTCTGTTAATGTTCCATAGCTTTTGGCATTAAAGAGAGTATGCTCTTTAATAACATCGTTACTATCACGTCGTTGTCACTAGATCACTGCGTTACGTGCGAGAAAAATGTTTTCTAGCAATGTTCTAAAAATATTTGATATTTAAGTAAATACACTTTATACAAATACGTATAAGTCTACTTTGTCTTTTCAATATGAACAACGTTTTATGTACTTGATATTTGTGTTAACTGTTCAGATACTCGCGTTACATTTGAGAAAAAATGTCAACTAATTTGAAGAAAGCAATTTATCTATCTATTAACCGTCAAATCGTAGATACGTATATTTGGTTTTCAGAATTATAATAAAATACCAACATAAATTCTATTAATTGAATTTCTATTCGTACAGTCAGAAACAGATGTACCTAACTCCTATTTAATGCACACAATATATCGAACATTCTGTAATTCCTAAAAAAGAAAAAAATATTGCTAAACAAAAAATATTTCCATTAAATAAATCAGGCATAGTTTGCGGTAAACAAATTAACTAACGGCTGTGAATCAGGTACTATTGTCTCATGAATGGAGATGCATAGCAAATATTCGGTCAGTTTTCAACATTCAAAACACAGTAACCTTTTTTGTTACTTAACCATATAAGTAATTAAGTTGTAAAACCTTTAAAAATGTTATCGTATCATTCATCAAGTTTAAATCGTGACTAACTACTGTCTTTCCATATATTTTCAATGACAACAAAATAATGCTTTTTCTAATGGCAACTTGGCCAAGTGGAACAGTTTTTTATACAGCAAATACATATGCCTAAGTTCCATAAATGTATAATGATTATAGGTATACAAAATAAACTTGACAGAAAATAATTTAGCTTCGAATTTTTTATAAACACTAATCCACATCCATCGGTGATGTATGGAAATGAACAAAATTGGAATGAAATATAATCTCCAAAATATATAGAGCAAGCAAAATATATCTCCATAAACAAAATTAAATTTCTCATCAGAATATTGAGTTCACAGTTTTAAAATGATTCAATAGACATATGTAGTCTACAAAATATTGCAGCCTCTGGAGCTGAAAAGAAGATAAAAGAAATCCAAGCAATCTAATTTGTTTAAATGTCTAAAATGCTAAAGAAAATTAATTAGATTTATGCACAATAAATTTGGTTTCTGTAAAATTAACAACTACGTCAGATACCTGGGAAATATAATTAATTAATTGAGAATGTGACAGAGAAAACACGCAAACCGTTCCTAATATTAAATACAAAAAGTCAAACGTAAATAATTGGAACAATCTTTTACGGCAAATAGTCCTAGTTTCATACAAAAAAACTAAGATTGCAAAAATATAAAATGTAAATATGATTATAGCTATACAAAATGAACATTATAAAAAATAATTTAGCTTCGATGTAAGTATGGAAGAGAATAAAATTAGAATGAACACATCGCTGAAATAAAATTTCCAAATTATTAAAATGGAAAAAAAAACATAACACTGTGTGTTAACATCAAATTATTTCCAGTAACCTGAAATGTAATTTGCCTATTCGACATTATCACAACCAAAAAAATCAATAATATGATAAAAGTGCTAGGGAACTGTCGAGTGGTTTTGAGTCATTCATTGTTTTCACCAAAATATTTACAATAAAGTAGTTGGGAGGGATGGAGCCCCACTACCTCGAATTCCGGAATGACAATTTGCGCTCCACAACATTGCTATGTCTTGCAAGTTTCCAATGAACAGTTAGTTAGTCAGGGGCCGAACTTTGAGTGGTCGTCTGCTGCTAGGCTCCTCTCCATCATCGTCAATATTCGCATGGCCACTCGCAGACGACGACGAGGCAATTTCTGTACTCTCCTAATCCGGCTCGTTGTCCACATTCTCTGCATACATCACCACCTGCTGCTTTCCTGGGGCCCGCTCTCCGGGCCGACCCCCGGCCTCGATGTGGGCATGCAGCACCGCCAGGTTGTCCATCTGGCAGCGCGCCATCCTGGGCACGGAGGACAGGAACCAGTCGTCGAATTCCTCGTCGGACATGTCGACCACCCGGTGTCGCACAAACAGGAGGGCGGCGCTGACGTCGGGCTGGCAGATCTCGTGCGGCGCCAGAAGGTGCAGGACTTTGGTCAGCTTGTAGGAGGTGTGCTTGCTGGTTTGTGTCTAAAGAGGAGGGTCGGTACCTTTCTTAATGAAATGATATTTTCTTTGAATTATTTTGGGAAATATTAGTCTGCTCTTACACTTTTCTCATTGTATTTATATGAATGAGTAATAATAAAAAAAACAGGAATACTTTGATAAAAATATACTACTTATTTATATTACTCGCCAATGATAGCCCAGGACAGCTGTTTCGGCCTTTTTGGGCCTCATCAGCCAGGCATAATCATTGCCTGAATAATATAAAACGTTCGTATATTTTATACCAAAGCATAGAAGTAAAGAAAATTTGCCAATTTTGCATAAGAAAAGAAATAGAAGAAGCTCTTGGCAAAAAAAGTACTTGGAAGCCTGTTTTTTTATTAAAAGGCACTCATGCTGTCAAAGCAGGTCCTGGCCATTTAATGTGTTTAAGAGCAATAATAAAAAAACGGGTATACTTTGATAAAAATATACTACTTATCTATATTACTCGCAAATGATAGCCCAGTCATATTCTTTGTTCATCCAATCCATTCCGCAAACTTTGTTATGAACAATTTTAATTGGTCTAAACCTTTTAAACATTATTATAGTTTTTGATCTTGTGTTTGTCTTCCTTTATTAATGTTTTATCTACATATATATTTTCAATATTATTGATTTCTTAATTTTCAAAATCTTTGAACATTAAATATCTATGTTTTCTGTTCCGTTCTATCATTGTACCTAAATTTTTCTATGGTCTGATTTTAAATATTCTTATATTTGCTTAATTAATACTGATGAAGCTAATAAAGCGAAACGTTTATCTAATGTTTCCATTATAAGTTGGATTGTTTATCTTTAATTTTCTCTATTACACTTTTTCTCATTGTCTATTTATGTGAATTTTCGGTTCAATCTCTTGAAGTGGAGTATACTTAATGAATAAAGACTAAAATAGATTCATCTAAAAAACATAATATCCACGGAAAGTAGAATCAGGGTGCATAATAAAAAAGTGCAACATAACAAAATGAATGAATGACTCTACATAAGCATTTTTTTATACTCGGAAATTTTATAATTTAAAAAACAACACAAGTTAAAACTATACGACAAATTACGACCATTCTTAATTTGCTGGTTAAATTAGTTTGAAATGGAACCTGGCCAATACAAAAAGACATAATGCAATCCCATCGTCAGTACAAAACAATTCGTTTATAAAATATTACATGACCTATCCTCATTAAAATTAAATTCTGTTTCCAGTAAATTGAAATGAGTTTAGTTAGATTGTTATTAGAAAAAAACGTGCTGGAAGTGCATAGTTTGAGTGCAGTAAACCAGAAGAACAAAGTAGAAACCAAAATATATAAAATATACCTTCTACCTTAAAATACTGTCAGACATTTTGGAATTAATTAAACGTTAGGCCCCTGCTGAAGTTTATTCTGAACATTGTCAGCGGATCAAACTGTCACTGATAGAGGGGCAGATGCAGGCAAATGGACTAGATGATTGACCATCGTATCATGCTTCAGCTTGAGTGCAAAACAAAATGCACATGATTTTGATAATACAAATTTGTAAATTGTTAATTTTTGCGACTCTTTTGTTTATTTTCAATTTTATGATGTTAGTACTTACTCCATGAAAAGGGTTATACAATTCAAATTCCTTCATAACTATTCAAGGGTGGGTGGAAATGTATGTGGGATACCCCTCTATCAGCCATGAAAACAAAACTATCTAATCACCGCAGAGTTAAACCGAACTATGTGCAAGAGTACAAAACAAATTTATACAAACCTTTCTGTGACTATTAAACGACCATTTTATCTGAAAAATACCGTCATTTTTAAATATAAATAAATACATAGAGGAGTTGAACTAATCTTATTGATGGTTTTCTAGCAATGCAGCAATTTGATTTATGAAAGCTTTCTTAAATCCCAACTATCAAAATTATGTCAAATATTCATTCTTTCCTAATCTGGTTTTCATATTATAGGTACAATCAATAAGAAACAATGTTTGACATTTTGGAAATAATCTGAATATCACGTCTGTCGTCGTCGTATATTGTTCAACTTACGAGGCACATATCATTAGACAAAATCGAAAAAGGAAAGCTTATAGTCATGTCACAAATTTCCCAAAAGATATTTTATACATCTACACTAATGTGTGTGTAAATTTAAAAAAATCTTTTTTCACCCTCCATGACCGAGTGTTTTATTTTACGCGCGCCTGGATGAGGGGGGTAAAACTACCCCCCCCCCCTTAAAAAGTCAAACCGGCCGTGTATGGATTGGGTTAAAATTTGGTACCTTGGAAAGATTAATTGACACATTTTTTTATGAAAAAAATTGTAAGGGACTGAAATTAAAGTTTATCCGATTGACTTCAAATTTTGTGTGTCGGTTCACTGGGAAACTAGTAACACAAAGGCGTAAATATAATTTGAAAAATATGATTATTGATTTTTTGGGGGAAAATAATCGATATTTTTGGTTAAAAACAAATTAAATCGTTCTAAAGTCCAAATGAACATCCTATTTTGCTCAAATTTGAGATTTAGAATTAAAAAGGCAATATAAATAATGTATTAAATGATTAGATGCCTCACTTTTATGGTTGATTGTCAATCTATAAGGTCCAACATATTAGGACAGGGCCATAAAAATCTATGTTTGATAAAAGTCAACTTCGTAACAAATAAATGAATTTATTAGTTTCTATGTCATTTCCAGTGGTTTGGGAATGATATTATTCACTAAAATTAAATTTTGAAAAACCCATTTTTAACGCATTAGCTAGGAGTGGTCTCAAAATCAGTGGGCCTCAAATTGTTACTTTGAAAAAACTGTATAAATGGCGTATAAGTTTTTGAATATAAGTACTTATTCACTGCGTATAAGTAACTTATGGCTCACGTATCAGTAAGACAGCTGCATATTCAATACGTATACGTTACTGCCATATAAGTGGCTATAAGTAATTTTCAACAGGGAAGCTACAACATTTTATTGACACATTAATAACATAGCAAAAATGATTAAGTACAAGTATGTCAATTTTGAAGGCATTGTAGTGAATTGTTTACTTTTATTAACAAAATAAATTCTCAAGTAGAAGGTGTTCCTACAACTGTAAAGTAATCAATTAATTTTGCTGGTGGTGAATAAAAATAAATTCTGTTTCTTTTCCTAATTTATTTGTATAAGATTTTCATTATAGGACCAGTTTTGAACACCAAATATCTTATCACTTTTTGGATCAATATTTAGTTTAATCCAATTATCAGGATGCTTATGGAATGTATGACAACGCACAAATAGTCAATGCGATTTTGAATATATTTCCCAAATTGTTTACAGATAATTCGATTTTCATTAGCTGTCAAAATTTGGTCTAAAAGTCATAAAAACCCATATATTAAAAACACCGGGAATCTTTGTTAAACTATGATGGATTTGTCATATATTTGTCAAATATTGAGCAATTTAGTTATTATTTTGACTTCACAATTGCTGGTTTTGTAAAAAGTGTATTTTGCAAAAAAAATAGGTCAAACTTCGATGTTACAGAGGACCGTCACGTGACGCCAACGGCACCAGATCAAAATTGTTTTAATGCCCAAAGAACAACAAGAAAATTTAGTTGGGTTAGTCCAACTTTCAGCCAAATAAGTTGAACCGTTTTTGAGTTATTTCAAAAAATGTCTAGCGGGCAATTTTAACTCACCCGCCCCCGCAGCCAACAGAACATATATTTGGTTTCTTCAGTCATGTGAATATTTGTGACAAATTCGGTCCATGTTTGCATTTGTTTGCGGATTTATAAGTAGTGGTGCTTCCCGTATCAAAACTATTTCCAGTAGTTTGCTGTGGGTATAAGAATGATTCTAAGAACTCATTCTTTTGTACAGAGCGCTGGTTGTGTGGTTGGACACTGGACTCTCAATCCAGCGGTGTCTGGTTCTAACCTGACTATGTACTCTGAGGAATAGGATGTTAGTAAGGCCTATGTTTGATTTAGAATTTCTCTTCTGATTTATTATCATCTGTGCATCATAATTTATCTAACACGAATAGAAAGAAAGTAATCCGACGAAGTTCGATTTATAGGACAATTTAAAATTAAAGATTATTTTCCATAGAGATAAGGATATTGTGATTCTTTACTGCGTAATGTAAAACATATTTCACATGGAGGAATATTAAATATTCAATGGACGGAGAATGTAGACGGTATAGTGGGAATTCTTCGCAGTAATCACTCCAGTAGTTCTATTCCTCCATGCATATTTCATACTAATTAAAATTTTAGTATTCGATAGAGAAGTTTATCTTAATAAAAAAATACATCAGAACATATCTGCTTTCTTTGTTTATATGAACGAAACCCTGCCATTTATCTACAGATATTAAATTCTATTTTTGGACTATAAGATTCAAATAACTAAGCAAAACAAAAGTAGTTCAACGAATTCGCAAACTAGTGAAACCCCACATTGTTTAGTAATTGAACACTAATTAAAAATGAAACTAAAAGCTAATTTCTATGGCTAGTAACACGCAATAATCTATATCTATGCATTACTCAATATTTCTAAAGGTTGTGGAATCACAGGCCTCTATGTTCCTTAATTAGATTGTATCAAAGACTTGTACCAAAGATTGTACCAAAGACCTGATAGCGCATGTAGGATTGTACCATAGATATTAAATTATATGGATTCATTGTCCCTCCCTATTGTTTTAAATTGAGGATGAAATTATTTGTACCTAGCTGCAAATTTCTATGTCTACATTTACATATGTATGTACGACATAATCTGGAAATAAAAGTGTCAGTAATCTCAGACTAGGCGTTTGGCACATACGAGTGAAAAGGAAACGTTGTGTCGATAAAATCCTGTCTATAAGGCAAATCACAGTCCTATAAAATCCGCGGGACTGCTGTTCGATAAAATAATTAATAGAAAATATGATGCCATTTTGAGTATGAATGGTGTGATTAAATGACATTTTCGTGATTCTTTAGATTAAATATATTACATATTAGAAATAACAAATTTCAAACGCATTGTGTGAAAATGTCACTAAAACAAAATATTAACAAAACATTAATTTCAATTAACCTACGGCTTCTTCAATTAACAACAAACAAACAAACAACTAAACATGTTTCCACAACACACTCTCAATAAGATGCTGAATCATAAGCGAATTTATTGTTTTTTTAAGAAACATAAGTTCAGAATCCAACATACAAAGTCCCATCCTGCCCGCTAATCGAGGTCTGGTTTTCATAAAATGAACCAGTTCAACTTGACAATGAGCGGATTTCAGTCCACTTACAATAGCAAATATTCGTATCTTGTCCAATATGGCGGAGATGTAACGAGTTTGATGGACAGACTCAGTCAGGTTGTCCAATAGCGTGCGATACCTAAAATATATGAAATAAGAAAAGAAAGAAGTGTGATGCTAATGTTGTACTCAAAATTAATAACCTTTTCTATGATAATAACATTTTGTGTGTACCACCTCTGAAGTTGAAATGACGGTTTTAATGGAAGTAGTTATTTTTAATTGGTTGCTATGGTGACCTACCATGTTATAATAGAGACACCTAACAAAAATTCGGTTCCATCTCGTCCGTAAACTCTCTCAAGTACAATTTTGTCAATGCAAAACCGATGTTTGCCACTCGAAAGGGGTGGGGGGGTGGG
>JAUYWI010089308.1:0-23581 GCA_034780595.1 Parotoplana pacifica
ACCCTTTGTTGAAATATTTCTTCACTGTTTGTACGGATCATCTGTAGTGCGGTTTTTGTTGTATCGATGGATTCGTAGGCAATTATAATGTCCATTGTGGATCCTTGAAAAAGTTTTGACAGCTGTTTTGTATATCCAAAGAGAAAGCGAACCGTCTCAAAAGCTGCCAGAAATGATGAACCCGTCAATGTATTTAAATGACCACTCGCATCAGTCAGTGTCTTCATATCCCAACCATTGAGTCCAGTGTTGATAATCGTATCGAGGAAATTCAGTATCACCTCATAGAGCTCTATACTGGATACGCCACTGTATCTTTAGTCTTTTTTGGCCAAGTTATATTTATTTTATTTAGTAATATTTAAAAATGTAGTAACCCTGAAAACGGACTTTGTTTCATTCTCAAAAGTAGGTAGGTACTTATGTAAATTGTTAGGCCAAAAATAGCATGGAAATTTGTCAATAGCTAATCGAATTGCCTCTCGCTCTGGACTTGTTGCGATTTGATACCCTACCCATTGCGTGGTTACTCACATAGAGAAGATATAAATAGAACTATAGCGACGAAACGCTAATAGCGTGTCGGTAATTTGTTGACACCATAGATATATATTAGTGTTAGGATTAGTAAAACTATATAATATCTATGGTTGACACTATATTACTTGATGCTCAGGTTTTAATAATCAATAAAGTTAGGCAAACTGCTAAAGTTTAATTAAATTTCTGCATTTAATTATTTTTTATCTCTCGCCACAGGCCGCAGTAAATGCCCCCACGACCATCTCGTTTCTACTAGAAAAAACCTACCCATCTGGCACCGTAACTGAAATACAATTCGGATCCAAACTTGCCTTTAAGCTAACAGTCCGATTTCCAGCTACCGCAACTCAGCTCTCTTTAGAGATGTTCGCGCCCGACAATTCGGTGGATGTAATGGCCTTGTGCAATATTCGCATCATGCATGTTGGAAGTGCCACTAATCTGAACGAAACAGCATTGACTGCTGCAGCTTCATTCCATGCAAAGACAGGAGCTACATGGCCTGTAAGTTCTTGAACAATATTTCTACTATTAACAGTATGAGGTGACTTCTATATTTTCATAGATACAGTGGGGATCAAATTGACTTCTTTTTAGTACAACATTACTCAACTAAATTTGAATAGATATATGGATCTTTATGGAAACAGAAATTGAAAATTTTCTTGTCTATCACGCTTAAGGTCATCACATTATAAACCTGCAAATATTTTTTTTACTAATTTGACCTACATAATTTACTAAAGCTTACAATGAATAAATCTTAATACATTGAATGAGAAATGACATAACGCTAACACGGAGGATAGAATAATTTATTATACAGATATAGTGAATTTTTTTTACTTACCGCCATGTTCAAGAGAACATAACGGAAAGCATGACGTCAACATGACGGTTAATATATTTTTGCCGTCATGTACCCGTCATATAATTTTATTTATGTTACCAAAAATTTTCCGGTGTCATTTAATTTATGTTGATATTATTTAGGTATTATTGTCTCACTCTCGTAGGGTTATAGATGCCATAGTAACAAATTAAAAAAAAAACCATAAACAAACAATTCGAGTAGTTTTTAAGATACCTATTCATATTTTCCTACAACTAAGCCATTTTTACCGGCCTTGTTGTTTCTAGGGCTAAACTTTTGTATATTTTCATTTACTTAGTTATTAAACATAAAAACACCGTTGGATGCAAACATATTAAAATATTAATATTTGAGAAATAGGTACGATCCAGATTTCGGTTTATTATTATAATTAAAAAAACATTCTTCAGTAAATACAAGTCGGTGCCATGCAAATGAACAACACTAAGATTGAATATTTATTGTTGATTTAGGATTTACGTGAATTGTGGTATTTGATTTCGTTCATACTGGAATTAAATCGTAATAGTGAAGAAAATACGTGTTAGGAGCAGTGAAATAAATTTTTTTGGAAATTCCTACAACATATTTATGCTAATTTTACTATATATTTTAAATTTAACATTAGTTTTTAAAATCTGTTTAGTTTTTTAACGAACAATATAGGCAATAAAGAAATTGTCAAAATCTGTGAACTTTTCATTTTTATACATTATACATATCTTTAAAATAATTCTCTTTGTTAGTCAAATTTTGCTAAACTTAGCACCAAACTATGACATTCTTACAAAATATTTGGTTCTCATCATTCTCCTTCTCCTGTTTCTGTCAATCGGAAAATGCATGCTTGTAGATCTCTGGTAAACAAACGCATGTGAATTGCGTCGACGTCAGGAAATAGCACAGTATGTGCCTAGTAGACACGGCCAGGCTGTTGCTGAGTGCATCAGAAATGGTTACCAAGGTAACTATCTAATTTTTGTCAACATTACAAAACATAGAATGGCTGCTTTGTTAGGAAAGGGCACCTACCTACACCGACAAACCAACTGTGCTCGCACAAATTTAGTTTTATATTATGAACAAACAGGCAGGTAGGCTGCAGCAGTTTGTTTGTTTTTGTAAAAGATAGATCTGGATGGATCAGATGCTACTAAACTGGTACATCAGCATTGTCATCTTGAATAATTTGTCATTTAAATATTTTCTTCAACTTAATAAATTAGTGATTTTATAAAATTACTTTCACCTGATAAGATAACACGGACTAATATTTCCCAGACGCATTAACGAAATATTAAAAAACTGAAAAAATAAATACATTATAACAAATAATTTATTCGTATGAGTAGAAATTAGTGAAGTGTCAAAATAAAAAGAAAGGGAGGAAAATTTAGCAAATTAAAATATTAACATTAAAGATACAAAAAGGCTAAAACGAGTGGCATTTACTTGTGAAATTATCTTGATTGTTTCTTGAATGATTTTGAAGATGGGCAGTGATTGCTGGTATGTATAATTAATGTTTTATGAGTTTACTCTATGGGAACGAGGTCCCAACAGTCTGATTTGGTGAGATGAGAGATGTGATAGATTGTTGTCGACATTTCGCCGTTTTCAGATCCCATCCCGCTGGAGGCAGTCGTCACATGAAACCGAACAAAAAAGTCATCACTCACGACACCTACACTAAATATGTATATCTATGTCCCTCAATATCGAGCAATTTTCACAAGGAGGAGGTGATGAATAGCCAACTCAAAAGTGGACACAGCCCCTTTCTTAACGATTACAAATGCCGTCTTGGTGAGGCCCCTTCTGTAACATATGCAGCACCAACAGCATCCACAATCTCAGCCACATTATGGAGTGGGACGTCCTCGTTCAACATCGCCTCAAGTACTTTGGAGGTTGGAGGATTCCTATTGGAGTGGCCTTAGGATCCGAGTGGTTTCTACAACTACCTTCGGAGGATCGGCTGCTACAGTCACGTTTATGGCCTCAGCCGCCAGAGCTGAAAATGATAGAACTTACAAGAAGAAAGGGGTCCCAACAGTGACCTATCTTAGGTTAGATATTAAATTCAGTATAATAAAACTGGATGTCTGCCGTTGTCTCAGCAGTGCCTAAGGCTACAAGAGGACCTTAAATGGTATTTCCTATTAATATGATTTTCATATTGAACTTTTAACCTTAAACAGGGGATTTCTTCGTGGAACCTTTCGTGCTATAAATGACATTTATGAAATTTCTAAATTTTGCGGGATTTTTGAAATATTGCAATCATATGCTTGTTATCATAAGCTTAAAGCACCACTTGTGGCTTATATAGTCATGTTTTAACACAGTATCAGCTGTTAATATTTGGATGACTTGTGGTATTTGAATCCATTAGTTGGAAGGTTCTTTGAGAAATAAACTCTGGTGAAGTCATGGACCTTTAGCTCGGCTCTATATCGGGTTCTGAAACAAATTTTAGTTTCTGAAAGGCATTATTTTTATATTATGTTCAGATAAAACTTATTGGACAACACTACTTTATCAAAATTTTGTGTTAAATTTAAATACATACCTTTAAGCAGACTACTTTATTTCTAGTTCTCTTATTTGATTATTTTAAATACAAAATGGAATGATTTTTCTTAGTGCAAATGTTAGTTTTACATTTTTATTTAGACTTGTTGCGTCACTCAACAGAGGAAATCTTAATTTAGGTAAAGCAATCATGCGAGAATTATTTATCATTACTGGACCGCGTCTTTTCTTTTATACATACCAATGACGACTAATGAACAGATTTTTTATTTATAATAACAAAACAATGCTATTTTGTTCTCTAGATTTCTGATTGATAAAGGCAAGTCAGCAGTATTGTTGTCCATTTATCCATTGCAATTTGCTAGTGGTTTGTTTATTTTAGGTTGCTTAGATATGGAAGAAATAAAGAGCTGTTTGTTACATTAAATCTGTCAATGGATTGTTTGATATTTGAAGTATTTTGTTATTTATCACTGTTTTTAGTATTAGTTAATTAGTGGTCCGCACCAAATAATTAAATAATTGCATTATTTGATTTAGGAAAACATCAGGTACCTACCTTGTCGTCTATGTCATTCAGACTAATTATTGTAACGTATACAGCCTATCAATTGACTTTTGAAGTGATGTTGACTTCATAATAAATGCTAATTTCTTCTGATTAGTTTCTAAATTCGCCGTATTTATTATTGATAAAAAATGCATGGTCAACATTATTTTTAAATTTTCGGTGTTGTTTAGAAATTTTGAGTATCACATTTTTCTGTTTTTCTCTATTTTTGTTTTTCTATTATTTTTATTTCAGTATTCAAGAGCCGTGTATCCGCTAGGAAGTGCCCAAGCTACACAGGGCTCGAGTGCCAATGAGGAAGACTTTAATTTAGTCATAGAATTTGAAGCGATAATGCTTTTCAATAAGAACACAGAAAGTGGCAAAGTTTACTGGATCAGTGCTGGGGCAGAATACAACAACGAGGACAATATTTGGGTCTGTCAAGCCTCATATACGGCCAATATAACTGCGGATACTACAGGCTATTCGTACAATTTCAATCTTACCGGCGCGGATAATGTTAGTCCAGGAAGGGTGTCCGTTTACAATCTTGAAATGGTGATACCAAATCGTTATGCACAGCTCACAGTGAGTATTTAAATTGATTGTTGTTGGAATCTTTGAAGAAAATTTGATGATTAAAGCAATTGATATTATCTTTACTTCTTTAGAACTAAAATTAGGTATTGTAATCGTATCGGTTTTCATTATATTATTAATTTTCAACTTGAGAGAGTGGTACTAATTGTAAGATGGGTCTAATGTTGAGAGATTGGGTCTAATATTGAGAGACTGGGTCTAATATTTAGAGACTGGGTCTAATATTGAAGGACTGGGTCTAATATTGAGAGACTGGGTCTAATGTTGAGAGATTGGGTCTAATATTGAGAGACTGGGACTAATATTGAGAGACTGGGTCTAATATTGAGAGATTGGGTCTAATATTGAGAGACGGGGTCTAATATTGAGAGATTGGAACTAACATTAAGAGACTGGGACTAATATTGAGAAACTGGGTCTAATATTGAGAAACTGGGACTAATATTAATAAACTGGGACTAATATTGAGAAACTGGGACTAAAGAGACTGGGTCTAATATTGAGAGACTGGGACTAATATTGAGAGACTGGGTCTAATATTAAGAGACTGGGTCTAAAATTAAGAAATTGGGTCTAATATTGAGAAACTGGGACTAATATTGAGAAGAGACTGGGACTAATATTAAGAGACTGGGATCGATATTGAGACATTGGAAACGATATTGAGGCACTAAGACTCAATAATTATTTTCTAAGTGTATTTTTACTTTACTTTTCTTTAGTTGGATGTGTTTGGTCCACTCAATCAGTCCAGTTTACTGTCTGTCTGTTTTGTCCAATCACTTTCCTTTGGCCCTGGATACAGCTGTATAAATAAGAATTCAATTTCCTCATCTCTAGCAAAAATTGATCCGGCAGCTACCAACTTTTACAAAGGATCTATTGATTTTGGTGTTATTACAAATAAGAGTAAGTTTGTGGTTAAAAATGTGATTTTATATTTTGGACATTTGAAAAACAAAACGACAGATGTACATTCACAGAGTGGGCCCGAAGTGTCTATTCAATTCATAACTCTCCATTCAATTTTATTTTTATCGCCTACTTAGGAGTACATAAACGTGGTGACAGTCACAACAATTGTTATATTAATTGAACAAAAATATGTTGAGGTTAACGGTCATTTCTGAAAATAATTGGCCCCCTACTTTAAAAGCTAGCAATTAGGACTCTGAAAACGGCCCATTTAGAATCAGTAACTTCCTTATTTTCAATGGCAAATTTCCAGGTTTTTAAAGAACCTAATTTTTCATTTATTTTTTAGATTAATTTGACCAACTCACTACTATAAGTTTTAAATAAAATTTTCCTTAAAAATATATTAACCCTAAAAGTCTCCGGAATTTTCATCGGTTCAACTATTACTGATGGTTCTAAAAAACGAAAACTTTCTATTAAAAGTAACTATCTATCAGTTGTTGTTATTTATTACTAATTTTATTGTGCTGCTAATGTAAACGAATTTGAATGATTGTCTTTCAGTGTCACTGGACCCAAATCGGACGGCTGCAGACAGCACGATAAACGTAGCGACCGCAGTGCGCACCTCACCCACTGCCACTGTTGGAGAATTGTGGTATATGGGCGTCGAGGTATCCATCGGTAGCCAAAGTGTAATATCCCAAATTAAACCATTTACCATCCAATCGCAAACTGCTTTGCCGAATATGGTAAGTCAATCAGCGGCGTTTTAAATTTTTTTCCGACATGGCTGAAGTGGCACATATCTTTTAAAAGTACTTTTAGGAGTATCATCTGAATGTGGAAAAAGTTTTAAGGATTATCGTTTTGAAAAATGCATGTATTCTATGTTAAAATATCATTTTTTCTTAAATTTGAATGAACGAATAAAACTTGTTTGGTCTTCAGAATGTTAAAATGAATTTTTTCGTCTCTAAATTTATTGCAAGTAAGTCACTAACCAAACAGTTCATCATCACGTTCGGCTACCATCTATGGAGATGCTGGCCGTCTTCGCCAGTCGCTTCCTTAACACTAGGTCTCCATCTAGAACGATCTTGCTTGTGTATTTTCTGCTGCCTCTTCCACTGCGCGATCGCCAAACCATTTCATCACATTATTAGAGTATTCTGTGATGGTTGCGGCCTCTACGCCTTTTTCCTGGTGGATTGTTAAACAGCACTTGTTTGGTTAACTGTTGTTCAGGACAACGACAGATGTGCCAGAAGAAAATCAGCTTCCACCTTTTGACAGCAGTTTCTCTCTTGACACTCAGCGTATCTAGGATATTTTGATTAGTACGTTTTCAGTCCAACTCACTCTCATCATTCTTCTGTACAAGCATCTAAGCCGCTTCGATTCTTTCCTCGTCTTTCTTATTTAGCGTCCATACGTTGCAATTGTCCAAACCAGTGCTTTCACCAATTTTACCTTCGCAAGGTTGCGCGTATACCAAGTATTTTCCAACTGGGTGTTAACTGATGGCATTTCTCTTTCACCATGCCAAGTCTTACACAAACATATTCTGAGCAATCTCCATCGCTCTTCTTAATCGAAATTATTAACGTATTCGATGTTTGTATCGTCTACTGCAATGACCTCTGTAGGGCCTACTGGTTGGCATGTCATTCCTTTGGTTTTCTTTGCAGTTACGAATTATAATCCATTACAAAATTAATTTTCAAATTGTTTTCGTTTTAGACTGGAGCATCTCCTTCGCTCTCCTTGGATTATGCAAACGGCCAAAGTACAGTCAACCTAGAGGGAACGGCCTCACTTGATATCGCTGTAACTCTCCCCAAGAGTACTGAAACTGATTTACAGATATTGGTCAAGGTTCCCACAGATTCCGGATTACCTAGAGCCGATCTCTGTACTTTTCAGGTGGTATCTTCTGGAAAGAATCTTCCTTGCGTTGATCAAGTAATTGTATTCAAATTTCATTTATACGTATTGTTCCAAACATTCCTCGTGAATTTACCTATTATTACAGAAATTATTTTCCATTGCTTGCCTTGGCGATTATCATTGATTAGAGTTCTGAGAAAATTTCAGAAGTTCTTGGAAAAGAGTAGTTGGTGAAAATTTGGTAAATTACGTATTCTAGAAAGCCTATTCTGAAGCAATATAACTCAATGCTTCTATTGAAATAAGTAGTGTAAATACGTAACATTTTGTTTCTTACTGTTTTATATCAACTCATTGTGTAATTCACTTACATTTAACTTACGTTTCAAAGTGATATTATTTTACACTTGTCTTAATGAATTCAGTTATTTTTTATTATATTTCCCAGATTCGGTACCCAAATAGTAATATGGTATAAACAACGCAATTGTTCAATGGTTTGTATAATCCATTAAACAGGGATTCTTTATTAGTTAGAAAACACACATGATAGTTTCTGTATTTACACTTATTTCATTTGCTAATTGCTTGCATTCTGAACAATATGTAAATAGGAAAAGGTCAACTACATTTGATATCAACGGATTATTATTAGGTTTTAAAAACTAATAATATCAACATAAAAAATTGTTTCACAATGCTACTTAGCACAATGTTCATTTTGACTTTTTCAATGATTCATAATAAATATTGTGCTTATAAGTAGCATTGGCAAATAAAAGTTTTATGTTGATTATTATTAAATTTTAAAGCCTATTAAATTTTTAAACACTCAATAATATATTGATAAAATTAAATTGTGTGGATTTAAAGCTATATTTTTTACATGTCAAATAACCTTGAAAACAATTTGTAAGGCGTGTGGGTGTCATTGAGCATAATAATATTGATTAATGAAAGTTTGTTTTACAGGATAAAACGCTATCTTTACAGCATGCATTGCATACAATATCCATGTCAAATCCATAAGGTTGTTACCCAACATCTAATTTCACAAAATAACAATTGGAGTTTATAAATATTTCATGCTGTTCAACCCAAATTTTATTGATAAGTGTCTAGCTTAGATAGGTAGGATGAGCTATTTTTATTGAAACAATCTTTGTTATTATGACAACCGGTTGACCTAGTAATAGTGACAATAGTGCAAAACGTGTCGTGTTTTTGTTCTTTGGTAAGCTAACACGCACTACTCCTCATATCCTCATATAGGCGTTAAGTTTAAAAAGTCAAAGATACTTTTATATGATTTTGAAATTTATCGAAATGTTTATCAGGTTTTTTTCAAAATTTTGTTACCAAAATTGCGCATATTTGATTCTGACTTAATCTTTCTTAGACGTATTTATAACTACGTCATGAAAGTTAAGATAAAAGATCTACCTACATAGTATTACCTGTTTGTAGGTAATGTTAGAAGTCTGTAAACCAAACCCCATTGTTGGTGATATTTTGTGCTGGACTATGGCGCCCAATAAATATTCTCAGTAGTTTTTTTAACTAAACCGATACAATTATATCAGCTTAAAACCACACACATCCCAACAATAGGATGTGTATCCTTATTTTTACAATGGTGTTTCCATTATTTAATGTAAGGATTGGGTTTCTTTTGTAGGTAGAACATTGATCATATTATGCTTTAATTCAGTTATTAATTGTGTTTTAATTGGGATCACTAAAGATGTACAAGGGATCGTAAACGGAAAAATTGAACTAAATTATTGATTTTTTTATTATATCAAATTGGTGGCTATTAGTTACAAATTAGATCAGACAGCCAAACCATTCATAGAGGTATTACCTACTAACACAGGGAATTATTAAACGATAACATTTAAATTGATCAAATTACCAATTTCTGATAAATTAACAAATAATTAAAAAATTATATTAGAAGTAGATTGTGAAAATAATAAGGATAATATTAGATTGATTATGTTTTGATTTTATTCATTTATTAATAGCAAAATAATAAAAAACTTGCAATTTTTATTTTTTCTTGCCTTATAGGCTGTTATGTTTTCAATAAATACATATTGTATGTACACAGATATCTGCTGAAGCTATCATCTGCCCATGGTAGTTGAGTCTAGCTTGATCTCTTTCGAACAGAGAAAGGTTTTGATTTAAAAACTAAATTTTCTTTTTGGTTCTCAATGTTTTGCTCATTTAGAATGAGTTTCCTCTCTGTTCAATATCGTAACAACTTATTCAATGGTAATTATTCTATATTTATTTTACATAAGACGCACTATCTATTTTTTTCTGTTTAGTACACGTTGGATGCTACCTACACCAACTCTTCCAACGGTTTCCGAGACACAGCCGTTCTGTCATTTCCCGCGGTGACCAGCTTGGTTCTGTTTACTGGAAGTGGAGATAATACCTTCACCGTGCGGGCCTTCTTTAGAGCAGTGAACCATACAGCGAATGGCGTTGGCACCTCCTTGACCATCTCGGCAAAGCTGACCTGGTTAGGCGGAGAAACTGTATTTATTTCCAAAGACTATACCCTGGCTTCGGCTTCTAATGTGTCATATATTGAGGTAAGTTTAATAGCATTTTGAAGATCTATTTGAACCATTATACTCGATGGGGAGAGCTTTTCATCCAGATTTGATTTATTCTAACAAGTGAGAAAGTTATTTTGCTGATTTCCCCCTCCTGATTCGTAATCATATTGTAGCCTGTCTAAAACTACTCTGGTATTGTTTTCCACATGCATAGTAACTATTGTTTTCATATTTCCCCTGCTCCTACAGAATGCAAGTTTGCCCACATTTTCTTTCACCTTACTGGCTGGCTCAGAGCATGTGGCAGTAGATGAGCCCCGTCTAATGGAGCTGCTAGTGACCCTGAAGCCCGGTCAGCTCTATTCACCCGTCCGGGTAGAATTGGTACTGCCCTTCCTCAACAACTCGGCTGTGTTTTCTGTGTGCACGGTGGAACTTGTTTCCATTGGCAAGAACGTTGCTTGTGTGCTTAAAGATCACATCAACAATAATTTACAGCTTACATCAAAGTAAGTGAGTGGTATACAGTTTGCGAGTTTCGTTAGGACCGAAAAAGATTGTTGGTGAAACACTTGTCAATCTTTTGATTATATATTTCTATTGTTCTTGAATGTTTTCCCCTTATATGTAAAACAATCAAACGTTGTCATTATTGGACCTGTGGTCCCACTTGTAGAAATGACTGTCTAGGGGATTTTAGATATAAAAGTTTTGCGAATGCTCGTAATCTTTTTCATTCCATTGTTAAAAATCCTAATCATATGTATAATTAATAACTTAGTTCCGGAATTTTTGTCTAGTGGTAAATATTCGGTGAATATTCCATTCACCATTTCCTGTAAATAGCTCTAAATAGCTTTATTCCATTTCGAAGTCTATGTATGTAGACGATAACCAGTTTATTTTCGTTATTATGTTATGTATTATTGCAATATGTCCCTGGGTGGGACCTCACCTTCAACTAATAAGTAAAGCTCTTACGAGATTTGAAAAAGTTCTGATAAATATTTTCAAAATTCACTTGCTTATATATCAATTATGTAGGTCAATATTAAGTAGGTCACGTATCTTAGCAACAATATATGTAGGTCAAACTGACCTACGTCCCTCGCACCCTGAGATTTTGCAGTAATGCGGGGAACGAGAGAAGAAGTCAGCTGGGTTCCTAATAAACGGAAACTCTACATATTATGGACTCACAGAGTGTGTTTATTTGAGTATGAGTATTGCCATTTAATTAGTTGCATTCAGAAACTGAATTGCATTTCCAGAGATGTGTTGTTGTGTTGTCAGTTACTTTAGGACAATACAATTTCCATTGTCTTTTAGAGCTAACAGCACTACGAAATACGACAAGGCCATCATCCCACTGGGCACGATCAGTAGTGTCAGTGCTGCTAATGCGGCACCATCAGAAGATGACCAGCTACGATTTCTATTTAGTTTCAAGCATGAGCAGCATGTTGCTAATGTGAACGGTTCGCAGTTCTACGTCAGTTCTGGTATGGTCATTTCCGAATATCAACTGTGGGTTGGACAGCAAGCCTTTTACAACTCCATCACGCCACGAATGGCATTGACACCTTTGGTAAGTTTGACCCTAGAAGTGACTCTTATCTTATAAGAACTCCGCTAATACTGAATTGAATTGAATCAAATTGGGAAAAAATTAGATAAGATTTACATAATGCTAATATCTTACGTTGTTCCTTTGCACATAGAAATCTTTCGACTGCTGAAATGGCCAGTGGCTACCGTATTTACTTGAATAAACGCCCATCTTTAAATAAAAATATATTTCGATCATATTAAACGCCGGAAATATTAGCGTATGTAATTAGTTAGATACATAGGTTTGAAAGAAAAGGTAAAACATTATTACGAAGATTGGGCAACAAATGGTGAAAAACAATACACAAGAGGCGGAAACCTCCATTATTTTCTTTATTAAAATTTCTTTGAAAACATTTTTGGAGAAGCTCGGCCTTGAAAAAATGCCGGGTTAAAATATTTCGATCATGTTAAACACCCGGGCGTTTATTCAAGTAAATGTGGTATTCATTCTATAGACTCTTTTAGGACGTTATTAAATGGCAGAGATATCTATGTACATACATATGTATTTTGTATGGAAAGAAATGCAAAAATACAGGGTGGCGCTTGGCGCATCAGTTACCGGCCATAGTTTATTTTAAAAAAAATGTTAAACAGAAAATATTTATTTAGTAATTAAACATAGACTTAAAACAAATTACATCTACAACTATTCAAACTGTCCTCCTTCAACCTTCAAGCACTGACGAGCTCTGGTTATCACCGATAAATAAAATTTTCTACAAATTTCTGGAGTGATATGGCCGAAACTGGCAACGATCTGGTTTTTCAGTTGTTGAAGATTGCGTGGTCGTGTATCATATACAGAAATTTTTATCACTCCCCAAAGAAAGAAATCCGAAGGCGTTAGGTCAGGAGATATGGGAGGCCACTCAATTTCTCCACGGCGCCCAGTTCATCAATTCCCAAAGTGTTCATCTAGCCATGTACGAGCAAGATTGCTGAAATGTGTAGGGGCAGCATAATGCTGAAACCAAAATCCATCAATTTGAGGCCAGTTTGACACTGCTGGGTAAAACTGATCTTAAAAAAAGCTACGTAGCTTCTTGCATGGACTGTTTCTTCAAAGAACATGAATGAATAAATATTTCCTGTTCAACATTTTTTTTAAATAACCTATGCCCGGTAACTTATGCGCCACCCTGTATGTTTTAGTGTATAAAAAATGAAATCAGCTAGATACTGAAAATGTTGCCCATTCACTTTTGTTCGATACTACATATTTATATTTTACAGACTTCTGACCAGTATCCAGTCATATTTGGCTCTCGTTTGGACGACCAGAGCGCTTCCTCGGCCATCATCTATCCCATAGACGTTGCCAGGTTTCGCTACATTGTGAAACTCGTGCCTCTAGTCGAGATCAATCTCAACTTCACCGTGCAGGTGACGCCCTCAACCGGGGCCCAGACAGCCAGCGTCTGTCATGTGCGTGTGGTGTCCACTGGACGTCGTATTCCTTGTGCTAATAAGCCAACAGTTGTCTACAATAAGTTTGTAAACAATCCGAAAGTTTATGAAAAAGCAGCACTATCGTTTGGCGTTCTAATTAATGCCGGTAGGTTTGAAGTGGCTACGAGAATATAAGTAAAAACAACCACTAAACATTTGAATTATTTTATTTTAGTGAAATATACAAACATTTATATTGCTCAGGCAGTGATTATGCCTAGCTGATGAAGCCCAACAAGGCCGAAACAGCTGTTCTGGGTTATCATTTGCGAGTAATATGAATAAGTAGTATATATTTTATCAAAGTATACCTGTTTTTTTTAAATATTACTCTTAACATTACTGTTTGGCGTTTTAATTAATGCAGTGGGGTTTGAAGTGGTTATGAAAATATAAGTAAAAACAACCACTATTTCTGAAAACATTTGAATTATTTTATTTTAGTGAATACTACTTTTGGTAGAACTGATATATCGGTTGATGAAAATAGCATTGTAATAGAAGCTGTAATCAGAACCGAGTCTGACGTAACAGGAACAATCAATGTGAAAGGCCTATTGGAGTTCAATGGTGGCACTCAGGAACATAATACCCAGTTAACAGTCTCAACAGATGTACCACAAAATAACACAATTGTAAGCGGCTATAATTTTCCAATATATGTATGTAATATTAATGGTTTCTAGATGTTATTTTCTCCCTTTTATTTATCAAAAAGAAGTGAATATATTTTACCATAGCGTAGAAAAAAGTTATATGGAAACTGAAATTTAACCACATCATACGGTCTATCTTACTCTTTTTTATTAATTGATAGGTAACATTAGGAACTGTTTTTTGCAGAATTATTCCTATTCAAAGTTTGAATCGCCTTCAAGAAGATCAGCAGAAACTGTGATTATATTCACAATAATTTCGTTGAATTGGTAACGTTTTGCGGGTGTGTATTATAAGGATCCACTTTAACTAGCATTGCAATATCAGTTGAAGAAGTCTGGTTGTTACATTTTGTAGTATGTTGTATGTTGCACATCGATCACCTACTAATTTCAATCTAGATCAAGTTATATACAGGGTGTTCGCGGAGAACCCTGTCAATTTTGATGCATATAGCGTGCACAGAGTGTGATAAGATGGATTATGAATGCAAATTATCTTATGAACTATCCTGGTTTCAAAAACGAGGGGATTGCAAGAGTTTTGTTGTATATTCTATTGCAACTGATTCTGAGAAATCCAGAGAACGTGTTACCGAGGAATATAACAAGGATGCTCCTCCTTCCAGAACAATCAGAGACTTTAAAAAAAGATTTATGGACACCTTCAGTGTATTTACCAAAATCAATGTCACATCAATCAGTCTAATAAACTTTCAGATAACATCAAAGATAATGTCGTTACTGATCTTCGAGATGGCACTTGCAAATCACAGGGTAAAGCTGCTTAATGCCTACAAATACATGATGGTTCAAGAATTGAAAGAGGACGAGTATAAACGAATTAACTTTTGTAATGACATCATAATTTCAGGTGAAAAGTGGATGAAAAGAATAATTTTCAGTGACGAAGCCACATTGCATCTTTAATACTCATAACTGCTATAATTACGCGATGGAAAATGAGCATAGAATCATGCAGAAGCCTTTAAAATTCCCGTCTATAACTGTTTAGGCAATGATAGCACCATATGGTGGCCGGGTGTTTTTCAGAATCCTATTTGCAACTATGAATAGTGAACGATATCTGGAATTACTTCGCGATGTTGTTCTTCCCACTTTGTCAACCATGCGATAGCTTCATCATTGTTACCAGCAAGACGGTGCCTCTGTACACTGGACTTTGGCTGTCAGAGAGCTTCTCAATACACAATTGCCTATTCGCTGGATTGGCAGATTGGGTCCTATTGAATGGCCTCCACGCAGCCCAGATCTAGTCAATGAATGATTTTTGGTTATGAGGCCATTTATGTGATACAATCTTTCAAGAATACTTCTAGAATTAGCAGAACAATCCGAAGTGTTTCTTAAAAATATCGACCCGGATATTATAATAAAAGCTTTCAATTTTGTTTTACAAACGCTGTCAACTATGCTTACAAAATAATGGTGGTCATATAGAGCAATCACTAGCATGATAAGTTTACTTGTAATTATCTCATTGTATTGTTTCTATTGTTATATTACCTAATTGTAAATATCATGTTATTGTAATTTGCATTGTATCTAACGAAAATCGACGGCATGTCCCCAAACACCCTGCAAGTGAATGCTATATACGAGTATGAATTATGATGTTCATTTGGAAACTTTAATAACTAATAGTGTTTATTTTCAACATTCAGAAGAAAATATTGGAAATCAATGCGAAATCGGAAGTGAAGATTTTTCATTAAGGGGATGTGTGTCACCCATTTAAACTATTAATGCTTCGACGTCACAGTGGGGGTGTACACTCCCTAGACATGTTTTGGAATTGTTCAAAATCGACACCACCGAATTTGATAAAAATTGGTATGCTAGAACAACATTTTCTTGAGCATCTCTTAGTATATTTTGTGCTCAGACCTACTAAGGTCACGTGACGGCCCTGTGAAAAAATGAGATTGGTCCAATTTTGTAAAAGTGTATATTTACAAAAGAATAATCCATTTCTGAAGTCAAATAAAGATGAAATTGGATACTATATGATATGTATATTACTAAAATTCTATATGGAATTGAAACATTGATATTACAAGAAGCTTTAAAGAAGCTTTTGGCAAAAACAAAAAGAAAACTAATACACGATTATTAAATAAAGCATGAAAAGGAATGTTAACATTAATAAATCTAGGAACAATTATGATAAGCATATAAACAATTTAGAAATTAGATTCTTTAGAAGAACACAACACACCAGAATATGAATGGAATATGTAAATAGCATTTCTATTGTGACACAAAATCATTTGAATACTTTTAGATTGGCACAGAGCCTACAATGTCTACGACTTTAATGCCTCTGATGGAAAATAGCTCGATCTCATCAACGTATGCCCCTGGCCAAGCATTCCGAGCTGGAGTGGATATCACACTACCAGGAGCCAGTCGACACCGAATCAAAGTGGCCTTTGCTAGTGCCATTACTCCAGTGAACCTAATTGACATAAGCAGTGTCAATATCGGCTTTGTTGGCCAAAATATACCCTGCATCGAGCCTTCTTATGGTCGAGAAAAATTTACTAGTCGGTAAGTCACTGTTTTGGTTTCTTAAAATATTTTTCTTTTAAAAAGAATATGAATATATTTTATTTACATTGCTTTGACATAGGTTGAACTCTTTGACTCAAGATATTGGCGAATATGATGTTGGAACTGTTTGCTATGTGCCTATTGTGTCTGACGATGCCAATTCAAACAAGGTTAGATAAACGTTTACAGTATGTTATTTGGAATTTTCATAATATGGGTGTTAAACATGATAAATTCTGTACGATAGGTATCAAAATGTTATGTTTTTTTTCTACTAGAATAATTTTGCTCTTACCTACTAATTGTTTGAGTTAAGAAATTTTTTCTATATTTTATTTGCTGATCTTCTTCTTCTGGCTTTTCCCACATTTAGGTGGGGTCGCCGGTGCGGATATTTTTCCTTACTTCTTGCGGTCCATTGCATCATCATCTCGGACTCCCACCTTCTCCATATCTTCACGGATGCAGTCTTCCACGTTTTCTTTTTCCCATCTTTATATTTCTGGCTCTTCTACCCACATAGTTTTCCTTTTAATTTTCCAATAGCAATCCTCTCCCTCACTTTTTCATTTCCCACTTTGTCAAGTCTCGTCAGTCCTAAAGACCACCTTAGCATTTTCATCTCTGCCGCCTGCATCTTTTCTTCCTGCCCTTTTGTAGTAGTCACAGTCTCCATCCCATACAGCATTGCTGGTTTCACCATTGTCTTATACAGTTTACCTTTCACCTTGTCTGGTACTCTTCTGTCACATATAACCAAAGACGTTATATAGACGTTGTAGAGCCTCTGCAAACTATAGTAGGTATAATTGAAATCTGTGCATAAAACACAACTTATCCATTTCCATGCAATGAAATGTTCACATTTATTAGCAAATAATATATTCTATTTTTCCTAAATATTTTGTTGGCTCTCAAGTTGCACCTTGGTCATAAAAATAAATATAATCAAAAACCTGGAATATATGAGTAAGTCTGATGGACCAAAATTAATCAATTCTTTGGTTATTTATTAGGCAAAACTAAAGTTCTAACAAAGTGTACATGCCTCAAGCTCATATTATTTTCTGCATTTATCCCAAATGCAGAAATTGAGGTGCACTGAATTTAAGCCGAGACCTCGTCAATCTATCAAAAATTGATTTTTCTGTTTTTTTAGTAACTAAATTCATTCTAAAACCACTAGAAATGATGCAGAAACTCAATATACAATTAAAATATTTTAAAGCCATTTTCTCGGAAAAATACATCGAAACATCATTTCTAATACAAAAAAATCATAAAACCAAATGTGAAACAAAAGTCATCGATACAGAAATCAACAAAATACAAGTTCAACAAGATAAAAAAAACAACCAAACAGATAACCGAAAAAAATAGAAATTAAACTTTTCTATAATAAAGATTCAAAAACTGACGGAAATGGTTGTTTTTAAATGCTTTCGTACTATTCGTGATGCTCTGAATCATTCAACATCAACGTATAATATAAATAATCACAAAGACGGTCATAAAATTGCAAATGTTGTTCTCCCTTTTTAGAATCTAATTCGATTAATATTAAAACAAATCTTACTATGTCCATACTGGTGCGGTGGTTCTTGCTCTTCTTCTAATTTAATTTACAGAATTCAATAGAAAAAAAGGTAATTTATTGCATTGTATTGAAACCAAAACGTCACTAAATAAAGGTATTTGTGGACATTGATCCAAAATTAATGATGTTATACGCGGAAAAGTTTTAGATGATACTTTTACTGAAAATGGTGTTCAGTATGATTCATTTGATTCCTGCTCATTGTCATCTGGCGTTTAGTGAATATCAGATGAAACGGGGAAGCTAGTACATTTGAAAAATGTTCATTTGTAAACTGCAATATCAATTTGGTTAATAAGTAGCATATTTTCCACAGTGCTGAGTTAGTAGATTTGCAAATTGTTCATTTGTACACTGCAATATCAAATATTTTCCACATATTATGCTGAGGTTTTTGTTAATACATTTCTGATTTGTCTGAATATTTTTTTTCGTTTCACTCATTTTAGGACAATAACTAGTGAGTAAAAATGTTTCGTTACTCATTTCAGTAACGAAAATGAAACAAAAAATAATTCACGAACGAAAAATCAGTAAAAATGACAAAAAGACTATTTCTGCATCAGGAGTCAACGTAAAGAAGTGTTATTTTTTAAAATCTTTATTATGGTAAAGATTAATTCATTTTTCTTTTTTTTCGGTTCTCTATTTGATTTTTTCCCTTTTTGGTTGTTTTTTTGTCTTGTTAAACTTTTGGTTTCTCTATAACATTTAGTAATTTTGTTGCTTTTTGTATACCAATTTTTTTGGTAATTTTTATATCGATGATTATTTCTAATAGCTTCTTAATTCTAAATGTGAATTTGATTTTAGAGCCATTTTATTAATTTTGGCCAATCAGACCAATCAATAGTTTTTCAAAAAAAGCTTGGGCTATTATGTATGAATTGAGGGATCTTTTTAGGCTGAAAAATTCAACTGAAACTTGAAAATAGAGTACTCAACGAGCCCATGAGGGTTTAATCATAAAATTGCGCACAAAAGGTTTGCTATGCTAATGTATAGATCCATTGAGTAGATATTCAGAAAGTTTGAGTGCCCGCGGGATATTATGGGCTATGGGGTCACATAAAGTGGTAACTCAATGATTTTTTTATGCTAGAAAAATGTTGGTTCCAGAAATTGTTTCGATTCACTTTATAATATTGACTTCTGATGATATTACAAGTAACTTAAAAAATGGCGTGATTCTATGTTCATGGGAAATAGATTTTGGTAATAATATTTTGTCATATTTTTTTGCTAAAGTTATGTATTTTATAAGTAAATTACTAGTAAGTAATATTATATTTAATCATAATTTTAATAAAACTAACATTAAATTTTTCACAAAAACCTAGTTCCCGTGACCCTAGGACCATAATATTTTTTTAGTTACTCGTAACATCATCAGAAATCAATGGTATAAATTTGAATTGAATTGAAACAATTCTGGAACCAACATTTTTCTAGTATAGAAAAATACATTGAGTGACTCCATGGCCCATACAACTCGCGGGGGTACTCAAGAATTGGCTTACTGAATACATTAAGCATAACAAACGTTTAGTGTGTGATTTTATGATTAAACCCTTATGGGCTCTTAGACTAGGGGTCCTAGGCAGTAGTACAACATATGTAAAAATCATCGTATTGTAGGAAGCTCTTAATAGGGAGGTAGGTAATCCTTTTTCTTCTTCTTCAGACCCAAAACTGTGGTGATTAAATTACAGGTCTGGTTGCTATAAGATACACATTACATTGTTTGTCCATACGTCTAGATGTGCCTTTTGACCATTTCAACTTATAATGACCTTTGCATATAATGATTTTATTGAATTTAATTTGATTTTTATAACGTTAGGTTAGTTTTTAAAGGCCGATTTTCCTTTTCTCTGAAACTATTAAACCAATTGCTTTGAATTTTTTTTTATTCTACAAAACAGTAATTCATATCTATCACAAATTCAGAGTTAGAAGACTAAATGTCAATCCTACTATTAGGTCAAATTTGAGGAAACCAAACATATTCTTGTAAGTTAATTATAAAATAATTATGAAATAATGAAATTCCTAATATAAAACAATTTACTAACAAGAAAGAAAGAAAAAAAAAGTAATGACATGAATTTGGATTAAAAGTTAATATTAATAAGACTGAATATCTGGCAAAGGACAAAAGGATCAAAGACTTAAAAATTGAGGATGAAACTATTAAAGGAACAGCTCTTTCAAATATCTGGGGTCAATGCTGAACAAAAAAAGAAGCGAGGAAGATGAAGTGAAGAATCGAATATAAATAGGCTGGAACACATGGAGAAAATTTAGCTGGTGTAATATATGACTAGCGCTTACCAAGAAAGCTTAAAGCAGAGGTATATAAATAAAAGTCATCAGACCTGCTTTGACTTATGGGAGTGAAAAAAAGTACTAAAAAATCAGAAGAAAAGAAACTGGAAGTTACAGAAATGAAAATATTAAGAGGTATAATTAGGAATTTCAAAATTAGACAGGCTACGAAATGAAGATATCAGAAAAAGGTTTAAGTAAATCGACTTGGAGAATAAATAAGAACAAACAGACTCAGGTGGTTTAGGCATATTGCTAGGAGAGACCTCAAGAGGATAATCAGCAGGGAGACACCAGGAAAGAGACGAAGAAGACGACCAAGAAAAACTTGGCTGAAACAAATCCAAGAGGACATAGAAGTAAGGGGATTCCAAACCAAAGATGCATATGACAGAGTCAAGTGGCGAAATGGTATAAGGCCTGACTAAGTGATAACATGGCCTTCAAATGGTAAGTAAATGGTGGGCATATGAATTGATGGCCCAAGCGCGAAAAAGGTATGGAATCATTTTTTTGTATGAACCAAATTAGTTTTTTGAAATGGTAAAAGTAAACTATAAACAGTTAAACTAATGCATACATAGTGATTTTTTTCATACTGTGTAGCCCAGTAAGTTGTTTAAAGTAAAATGAAATTATATTCTATAATTAAAGTGTTCAAATCTGATAGGAATATACAAAACTCAATATTAGAAACAGCTACATGTAGCTATTTTGTTTCCTTCACTTTTATGTTTACATTGATTTACCTGTTTGTAGTTTACTTCTAACATTTCAAAAAAACTTATTTCGTTCATACAAAATCTTGTTTCCATACTTTTTGCGTTTTGATCATTCTTATCAATCATTCATACATTTCCTTTAAAATGTTGGTTTTATTTCCATCTTCTTTCATGTATATCCCATGTTATAATATTCTATATCAATAATAAAATTGAATTTGAAAAAAACTATGTTAACGTTTATCACAATAATATGTACATATAATTTATTTTAGTATATGTAAATAACATTTTTCATCAAAGCTTGATTATACAGTTCAGTGGCATAAAGTAATAAGCAACAATTACACTTCATAAGACACTTTAATTTTAATATAACAAAGGATATACTGTACTGTAATATTTTGAAAAACAAAAAATTCAATGTAGATAATAAATGTAACAATGATTTAATCATTGTAGAATTTAAAAAAAACATTTCACTATATTAAAATAAAAATACCTATATAGGGTTTGACGCTTTATCTACGCCGTTAGTTCTATGAGCTAGATAGCCTTGTCAGAGTATTATAGGACAATTTTTCGACATCTAATAGCTCGTAAAATTTAAAACCCAGAATAACCAAAGTCGGTCACTAGATTGACTTTCACAACATTAACAAAGTAAGGAAATTTCATGAAAATCTATTCAGTGGTTTTCAAAATATGAATGCATAAAGTTAGCCATTTTTCTAAAATTTAAAATCATTCTTTCTTCAATACCGATAATGATACTTAAACTTTAGCCACTTCAATGAAATTTGGCACATATATATATTAAGTGTCCGAGGAACTATAAACAACCGCTTTTGTTGTGCTAATACACCTTAGCAACCGCCTAAAAGCGAATAATATGTGTTAGTAGTATAAAGCAAAAATTCAATGATTTAACTGAAATTTGACATGATGAAATTGAATAATTTTAGATGTTGATTGCAATAAAAATTATGCTAATCCAACATATGGTTCATGAGATACACCGTTCTAGTTTAGTGTGGCTCTAATAAGTAGGTATATATTGTTAAGTAACTAGGTATTTCGGCACATGAACTAACAAAGTTAACAAAGGTGAGAAAACTAAAGGTACATCAATTGTAGTTTCAATATTACGCTCTCAGAGGTAGTAAACATTATCAACAATAATCTAACTATCATTGTATTTTCGACTTTGCTGGCTCTAAAATCATGTGCCAAAATACCTAGCTATTTAAAACCATATTAAACTAAAAAGGATAGCTAATCTTATTTAATTTTATTTATTTCAAGTATTTTTCGATTTTTTTTAATAAAGAAATATCCAACTTTTTGACCTTTTTGCCAATCTTATTTGATATATGAGCAATTAATAAAAATAACTATATAACTAACGACACAAAAATATATTTGATTAGCTTTAACATTCACTCAGGAAAATATACTCTTTGATAGCTAAATATCTAGATATTTATGAGATAATTTCATATCTATAGTATTAAATTATTTTAATGTGAAAACTACGAATTTAGCACACAGAAATATATATTAGAAATTTAGATGCCGTACTTTTATGGTTGATGGTCTATAAAGCCCACCATATTGGGGCAGGTCAGTAAAATGTTGTTTTTTCTCTAAAGTGAATTTCTTTACATAAAAAAGTTCTAATTGATTTAAAATGGCTTATTATTAGTTTCTAGATCATTTCTCATTTCTTGTGCTTTTGGAATGATTTTAAGTCCTAAAATTGAATTTGGTCCCAAAATCAATGAACCTCACATTCTAATATTGGATAAACCTATGGCATTTTTTTATTTAGTAAACTAATAACATATCAGATGAGGAGTATTAAATATGAAGGCATTCCAATGAACTATTCATATGTAATTAGAAAATTAATTTTTCTATCTACATAATATATAGGATTTTTGACACAAAATGTCATAATTCTTTTGGAGCAATATTATTTTAAGAAATTTTCTTAAGTTGTTAAGAATGTGGCTACTCCCACCGCCCCCCCCCCTTTTTATCTGCTATGGGTTAATATGTATTAACGGTTTTTGAAAATAACTAATTTTGTAACAAGGATAAAACCAGGTACTACCCGAGGACTACGTGAATACGTATTCACGTA
>JAUYWI010089309.1:0-12421 GCA_034780595.1 Parotoplana pacifica
CCATTCGTCATTTATGATCGTCCAATTCTTTGACGAGCCATCGACGATGAATTACTTGCCCCATGGACACAAATTTTCCTGGCCTGATCTGATCATCTGTAGCGAACAACAGTTGTCACCGACAAAATTTCTTTCACCTGATCTCAACCATCCGGATTCTAAAGATTTGGTCAACAGATTAAACAAACTGAGAAACCTTAGGTACAACAGTGACTGGAAAGGAAATAAGTACCAAAGATCCCACCCACTTTGGTCTTCAATTTCGCTTCCAACTTTATTTCAACAGTTTGGAAATAAAGACACAGTGCTTGCCAACCGACGAAACAACGAAAACCAACAGTCAGAGCTGATCCCACACTGGAGCCATTTCTCCTGCTACCGTGTTGTCATTAATGCTACCAAATACAAAGACCTCTATGAGTCTCAGTGGGTGCCAATCTACATGGATTTGGACAACGATCTACAAAATTTGAGTGGCACCTGGGAGTGGAATGCGAACCCCTTACACAAAAATCATTTCTCTGAACAGGACAGATTTCAGCTTGAGCCGGGTATTGCAATCCATTTCGTTCACCAGGGTGAATTCCCCACTGAGCAATCAACAAGAATTACATTGAAGCCTTCAAGAAATTATCGTCTGACTGTCACTATGAAAGCAATGACAACTGTCAATAAGAAAAAATCGCCATGTTTGGAGCATCCAAAGACCGTTCAGTTAGTGAGTACAAGTTGAACTGTTAATTGGTTCTACTATAAGCAAGTTTTAGTTTTTAAAATGCTGCTGGTTTTAAAGAATAAATAAATTCCTATTAAAGTAAGGGTTCAAAATGATGGCTTCATCACACCTGGAATAAATCATGTAATATGAATTCACAAGTAGGATAAAGTTTCTTGAATACATTTAAAAAAAAACATCTGGTTTAAAAACTTCAATATAAGCTAACATTCATGTCTGGCGTCCAAAACAAGACTTTATAAATAATTTTGATGATAAAAATATTTTTGGTCACCTGATCCTGTGTCAGACCCATGTGCTATTTATCTGCATTTGTCATAGCCAGGAGTTTGAATTTGACATCAAATTAGTCGCTTGTCAGTTGTACTTTGCATTTAAAGCAGTAAAATCAAAAATGTGATTTACAATCTAGCGAGAGTTAGCATCCAGAAATGATTAAAATTAAAGGTTTGTTATAAAATCACAGTCGTATGAGACAATATTGAGCCCCTAGTAACAATTGGATAGGCTAAGATATCAACCATAGTTGAGATATTTTTCATCTATTTTTTTAGATAAATTATCTGAAAGGCAAACACAGCAAAGTTTCTTATACCGAATCTGAGAAAACGTGCACTTATCGCCGAGTGCAGCATCGTTTGATTAAGAATTGCAACTGCACCTCTTACCGATTCCCAATAGAAGCCATTCACTCGAATGTCAAATACTGCTTCGATTACAGCGATTTGTTGAAAACGTTTGATCAAACCAACGAAGCACCAAATATCGACCTGCCAGCCTTCAATGCCGAATTCAAGAGGCTGGTGTCCTGCATTTCGGAGAACAATGTCGTGACCACGGAGGACTTCGAAAGCTGTCTGCCCAAGCGAAACTGTAGGAATCATGTGTACTCTGTGATACCGACCAGTTGGTCAACACATTATTCTGATGTCAACTTGAAATCCAGTAAGCTGATTGCAAAGTTGCATCCGCCAAAAAAGAAGAACATGACAGACGTTGATTACCAAAAGTATGCACGCAAATACTTTAACTGGGTAAGTAAACGTTTAAAATACGTTAAAGTAATGTTTAAATAACGTTTAAATTGTTTTAAAGTTTCTATTTTTAGAATTAATATATACATAATATTTTAATAGTTGAAGTACTTAATTATTCAGAATGATACCTTATCAACATATCTTGGCTAATAAACTATCGATTTTCTAGATTGGTCACACAGTATGGTTAAAATTAGCCTTGTTTTAAAGATGAAATACCTAAATAAGAAAAAGAAAGAAATCTAGGTTAAAGCGATCCAATTTATTATGAATAATATGTTGATTCTAGAAATAATTTTACAGAAGAAGTATTTTGTTTAATTTTATGGGCCAGCTACATATTTCAAGGTCAAATTTCACGTAAGTAGAGGGGTGACCTTCACAAGACAACTAACTATTTTAAATTTTGAATTTACTTATCAAATGATAATTCACATTTAGCGTAGAGATAGATGTTCTACCTTTATAGTTCCTGAGAAATAAGGATCGCGAAACGGCCCAAGGCAAGCCCACAAAAATGAAATAAGTAATAAAATACCAATTTAATTAGCCAAAATGGTTTATAACAATTTGTTTTGAGTTTCTAGACTGTTTTTTGCTGCTTTTTGAGTTAATTCGGTCGCTAAAATAAAAACATTTATGAAAATTCTACTTTTAATGTGTCGTTCAGTCCTAGATGTAAAAAACAAGTCTTGATTAAGCTATGATAACTTTAATTGGCACACTGATAGACTATCAGATAAGAAGTACGAGTATATATATATATATATATATATGCCAAATCAATGAGTAAATTAAAGTACAAGTTTTCCCTAAATAAATAAATAGGATTTTCAGAAATGGCCAAAATTTAGGGCACATCATTTTTGGGATTGTGAATACTTTTTTCGGAAATGTTGGTCCAATTTGGTCAACTTCAATTAATCAGAGAGCCTTCACGTAATTTTGGAAATATTTGAAGTCAAAACTTTTTGCATTAAAAAAAAATCCGCAAGATAATTTAAATTTAACATACTGATGCCAAAATTTCGCTTTTTTAATCAGTTAAAATATTTTCAAGCAGGGAATGAATGCTACAGCAAGGCATCCACTAAAAAAACAGTTGGAGAAAGAACATCCGTTTTTACCAATTTCATTTTTCTTCTGCATATTTTAGATTCAAATAGCACTGAACTTTTTATTTATTTAGATACCTATATCGGTTCTCTTTGTCTTTTTAGATTCAAGTAGTGAGAGGCGAAACAAATTCTCTGTTAGTTGAGGAGCAATTCACCTACTACATCAAGAACTTGATTTCTGATCTGGGAGGAATGTTGGGTTTCTATATCGGAGTCAGTGTGCTCACTGTGTGTGAAGTGTTTGAAATAATCGCCAGAGTTTTTAATTTCATCTGTTGTCGAGCTTGTAAGAAGAAGAATCCAACAGAAAAAAATTAGTCTCGCTCAACTAGCAATTTTATATTTAGAACTGATTGTTGGTGGACTATCTAACGAAGCAAATTCTGAAAATCTATAAGTTATTCAATCCAATTCACTTTTATCTGATAAACAGGTATCTTGGAAAGATATATTGACAAAAAATATTTAAAAAAATCTATATGGGGCGGCTGACGTAATCAGGTCCAAAAATCAAAATATGTCCACTAGGCGCTTAAAGTAGCAAATTCATATTTTTCTTACCAAAATTATAAGTTAATGGTTTTTATATGGGTGGGGGAACAATATCAATATTTTAGAAGGTAAAAATCGAGTCTAGTGGGCAAAAATCAACAATATTGGTGCCGAGTAAAGCTACCTACATACCGAATTTAAAGATAATTGGACATACTTTAATTTTTGGACTTGATGACGTCATCGGCCCTACCCCTATAATTGACTTGTTTAAACAAATGAATGTGTGTGTTATTTCTTTTTTTATAGAAAATGACCTGAAATATAAAAAACGAATTTTCCGGTCACCCATATACATTATCAGTACGAATAGAGTATCGCGACTGATAAATTTATTCTTTCAAATTATTAAATAACTATTGAGTGCCCATAATAACTACTTCGGTCTTTAAAAGATGAACTTTTGTCTGACAAACAGCGATTGTACTCCCTATCTGCCTAACATTACTACTGCCACAATAATTACGACAGTTTTATGATTCGATCTACTACTCGGAAAATGCCATGTACTGTTAAATACAAATTAATGAAAAGTTAATTGGATCAACAAATATGTTATTAATTTGTGCACTATATAATTATGACAGTACCGTGGTGTATTAGAAACATATTTATCTCTGTATATTTCCCAAACTTATGAGGTAGCATATCGTATGATATGAACCGACACTGAATTAGTTGTAATTAAAACCCACAACATTCCTCCGATTTTGTCAATAGTGACATTCCAACAAATATATTTTTACAACAGACAAACAAACCTACGAATAGTTTGCTTATTATTATCTGTTACAAAACCAATTATTTTATAGTCCAAACTAATATAAAGTTATTTATGTATTACACGAACAGCAAATATTAATCTATTTTCTAAATTATTGATACCTAACCAGAAGTATTATCTCATATTTAAACTATATCAAGCACCCATATTGTACATAGGTTGGCCATGTAGCTCTAATTTCCAATCTGGATACAATTATTACTGCTATACCAATTTAGGTAAATGGACTATATATGTATGTATGTAACGCATGACTTGCCATTTGTGCTATCATATCTTGGGCTGAACAATATAATAAATCACCAAAAACTGAGATAGCAATGAAATGTGTCTTCAAAATTCAATGAAACCCGCCATCAGGTCCAATTGATTTCACATATAATCAGTATTTCAGTAGCACCTAAAAAACTAAGTCCCCTCCCAAACATTAATTGAAATTTAATTTTTCGATTTTAAAAAAAATTACAAAATATGATAAAATGATCTGTAGATAACTCATTCAGATTTTTGCTTCTTAGGTGCTGCTGGACCGGATCACGTCACTAGTCGCGGTCCTATCTAAACTAACTGTTAAAAAAGTACAAATTCCTATTTTCATAGTTTTTTTTTATGGAAAACTGTAGTAAAACTGATTTTCCCTTCTTAAAAGATCATTCAAATGTGGAGAAAGGAAAGAGCCAAGACTCATCAGATCTAACTATTAAAAAAATCGATCTTAGACTCATTGGGTCTACTAAGTCAACTTTATTAGATTCAAGTATAATCATTAACGTCAAATTTTTAATCTGATCGGCCCTTTGCTTGATTTTGTGAATAATTCTTCCCGTGGTACCAAAAAAATATTTCAAATCATTTGTTTCTAATCATTATTTACATAATTCATTGATACAAAATAAAATCAGTTTTAATTTATTAAATGTACTGTTTTGGTTCTGATGTCCCAACTTTGAAAATGGACTTTGACCTAATTTAGGCTAATTGTTGTGAGTTGGCACCTAGATTGTGCATAAAATCATTATTGTAGGTACCTAGAATATGCAAATATCAGAATATTTATGCAAACATTTTAGAAAAATTAACCAAAAATCTAAATTAATCACATTTTGGACATTTTGTAACTACAAAAAAACATTAAAAGATAATGAAATTATAAAATTCCTAATAGTTTATCGTGATTTGTACCCCTCGAACATATTCTCAGATTAATTGAAAATGCCTCAACCGATAAACATGAAATTTAACTTTTACTAAATTCACGTGGATTTTTTGTCGAGAGTTTTTCCAAAATTAGTAAAATGCATTCTTTACGAAAACTTCATTCTTGATATTGGTAGATAATAGTGCAAACATGTCATTTAAGCAGATATAACTTATTTTTAAAGAAAAATACTATTCATTTTTGTGACCAGTGCTAAATTTTATTTTTTTGTGATTTCAAAAACGTATAGAATATATTTTCTTTAAACTGCAGAGAATTGTTGTCTGGCCCAATTTACTTTAAAAATTTCATTAAAAATATCGATTAAAAAAGATATGAATATGTTTGCGTCAAGAACCTATGAAAAGCCTATTTTAGATAAGTGTTTAATTTTTTAATAAAAATATGAATAATCCAGTGGAATACCATTCCTCATACTTATCTTTAGCCTATCTAGTCGTTTAATGATATGTTATTAGCATTCAAAGTACAAAAAAATCAATATAGTTATTAAACTTGAGGTCCACTGATTTTGGAATCAGACCCAGCCAACGCAACTTTAATCATGTAAACCACCATTAAAACTAAACAAAATGCACAAAACTGTAATAAACAAAAAAGACAGACAAGCAACACTTGATAACACATGTTGAATAAGAAGCCAAGAAAAATCATCAAATAGATTTTATATTTATCGATTTTCCTCTCAGTCTACCAATAGGCACATCACAAGTGACTTTGAAAATAAAATAAAACAATTTTACACGTAGCTACACTATTAATATATGCAGTACTGTTTTCGATAACAAGAGAGAGATCATGCCAAGTTAAGACTTAAATAATTATCAATAACATTCACAGGTCCAGAGCAATAAGCCTAAGAGGATAATGATCTATATATTTGGTTCACAATAATTAATATATCTCCATAAAACAACTATATCAGCAAATAAAAACACCGTCCTTGTTTTGTAAGTGGGGCATTTCACAGACACCAGTACATCCTACTGAAATGACTTTTTGATCATTCAGTTAAGTCCTGGATGACTTTTCTGTTTTTTGTAGTTGTCGAACCATTTCAAGACCTCTTGCTAAAGGGTCTTTTAAGGAACCATTTTGGCAAAATTATCGGAATTCCAATGTTGTCAGAACATAATCACCAATAACAATTCAATTTCGCTACAAACGTATCTTGAGAATTGCATGAATAAAAATTAATAAGAAAAAAAAACAATTTTTGTATAACCAAAATATTTCATAAAATTAAAGGCGCAGTGTTTTTATCTTCTGATGTGGATGTCATCATAAAGTTCTAATTGCTGAGAATTAGGAAGTCAACCCAACCGTCATTCGACCATTTTAATAAGGAGATAAACAAATGACCAAAATACTAATTAAAAAATTATCAGACAACATACATTCAGACAGGTCAAACCAATTAACTTAATCTGCTTCATAAAAATGGACAATTAAGCTGTCATAAGTCTAGGCTAGGTACTCTTTTTTCACAACATCCTAACTATAAAAACACAATATAGTGTGGGAATGAACTGGGCATTTGTTTTAGTATCGAGTCGACAAGTAGAAACCATATTAGAGAAGTGTGATATCTATCTATACCCCTACACCCCTCACTATGCATAATTATGTACAGATAAATAAAACAGGCCTTATTTACAGCTAGAAACTAAAAATACACATAGACAAGCCATCCTGAAATCTAACAGGTACCTACCTAACGTACCTACTAAATTCGCATTTTAATAATTGCATTAATCACAAAATTACAATGCTACAAAAAAACCTGACAAAACGTATTAAGTACGTGTTAGTTTGTTATAGAATAATAAAAATATGTATAGACTAGGTAGCACATAAAAATGTTTTAAATTATATGAAATCATCAAGTCGTTGATCTTTAGACAGGCATGTGAAGGCTCTAATTTTAAAACTTTCAACATCATAATCCAGATTTGCATCCATAAAAATCAAATTTATTTGTCTATTGCTGTCCAGAGCGGTAGAATATTGAACTGCTTAGTAGGGTCAAAAATGTGTCTATCAAATATTTATATTGCAGATTTATTATTTAAAAGTAGTATTGTAAAAAAATCAGTTAAAAACATAAGATTTCCATAAATCATCAGAATGACTGCCTTCCCTCACTTTATTCACCAGCACAGCTAATCCCCAAAATTGATCAAAATCAATGTCAAGAAAATTCCACATGCCTGTCTATTCTCAAGATCTCATTAAGCAACACAAATATATCATCCTGCTTTCTTCTAGAAGAAACAACCTATCACCGAGATGGATAGAAAAATGAAAGAAACAAAATATTACACGTATGTAAGTTGTATATGTACTAAGTAATATCCAACATTGATAAAATGCAACTGTGTGGTTAGGGAACAATAGCACACATACAAAATGTTTTATAGGAATAATCACCATTAATTAGCAATTACTTTGTAGAGCTGCCTTCCAGATATTTGGTTAAGCACCATTATCGCTTTCCTTGACAAAATTGGCAATCCCCCTCCAAGTACATGAACGTTTATTTTATAGTCTTAAAAGTCATGGCTTTTTACTAAATTTGGTATTTAAACTAATTTTTTGGTAAGGAATAACAATCTGCTATCAGATTTCATGTTTTGTTTATTTACATTAGATGTATTTAAAGAAAATAACAGATATGGAAAATCTATAAAACATCTATGACAATCTACAGAATCTTATCTAGAAAATTGTAAACTTCTCCACTAGTATACTTTACTTGTTGAAGACATGAATCAGAAAAATCAATTGATTGCACAAAAGTTTATTATGTACATAATGTAGATTAACAATTAGATTATAGTCATTGATTTAAAATACATCAAATGCAAACACAAATAACCATAGAAAGTAATCTGTAGCAAAATTCATTTTTAAAATTGTAGAATAAGAACTACCATAGAGAGAAACTACAGAGTATGAAATTTTAAATTGATTAATTACAACAAAGACATAGTTTACATAAAAACTGAAACTTTTAAACCAGCCTTCTCAAATATGAGTGTCGGATTTGTAGCTGTAACTGATATGTTGGTAGTTTCACTGCGATATTTCCACTCTCTGACTTACACAACTGGTGCATTCTTCAACAATTGGTAGAAAGGACAGACAAAGCACTTGGAGCAGACATCGACTCTTGTAAAGTGTATGAAGTCGAAGCCGAAGGGGTCGAAAAAGGTTGTGTTCGTGTCGGTGCAGCACAGACATTTATGCTATCACTCATAGTTACTTGGATTTTGGGGTTGAGTTCTTGATAGTCAAGCTCACCTTTAGAAATGTGCCCTGTTTTCTTAATTACATCTTTTCCAAATCGGCATTACAAAGAATAGTTTGCGTTGTTCTTCTTAAACCATGATTGGTGAAAAAACTTTAGTTTCTGCACTAGCATAGAGGTTTGCTACTATTTTCCAATTATTGACATTTTTGTACCATAGACTAGAACGATGATGGAGTTGTTATTGGAGTTAAATAAAATGCATCAATATGGACAGGTTTTTGTGCCACATAAATATCATAGAGAGCAATAACACATCGGTTGTTGTCACTGGGATCATCATAGGCCCTTGAGTTCTTGGGTTCCACCCTTGAACCATGGATCCCACCTTCAGTGGTTTTTGACGTGACTTCTGCAGATAAAGTCTTTTTGCTATTTGATCGAATTCTTTGGTTATCTTTCTCATTAGTAACCTGCTGTGCTTGTCTCTACTCTGCAAGGCAAAATGTTTCCCAAATAAAACCAACAACGCTTCAACAAATTGTTGATAACAGCTCATCTAAATTTGTCCAGCCCTGTATTGTGTTAATAGATTTAAAATTTTGCTAATAACAAGTGCTAATAACTGTGCGATCAAATAGAATATTTGAAAATTCCGATTCTGTTTGGTCACACAAAAAATTGAAAATCGTTTTAAGGAGTGCGCTGATCACATAGTATTTATAGTCTGTGCTGAAAGTTTTATACTTCTTCTTCTAGTTCTTGCCGGAGAGGGGTGGCCAAGACCGATCCTGTCAAGGAATTTTAGGATTTTGTGGGGGGAGTAGCGTTGTGCATATCGAAGACCTCGTGTCTAGTAACCTCCCATTTCGGGCACTTCAGTAGGATGTGCTCGGCGTTTCTGCTTCTTTACACCCTTCACAAATGGGACTGCTTTCCTTCTTGATACTGTGGAGGTAGCTTGTGAACAGCGGGCTCTTCCCAACTCTAAGTTGGTGGATGGTACTGCCTTATCTCTTGTTGAAACCAGTGTTGTCGAACTTGGCATGTTTCACCCTTCTGTATCAGCCTGACTAATTTTTCTTTGGGCTTCCGTGTTGTTCATGTTTCTTCTTGCTTCCGCCACAACTGACTCAACGTCTAGCGCCACCCGCCTTTGGTATCGCTCGTACCCTTCTTAGCTTGCTCGTCAGTTTCTTTGTTCCCGAGACTGTGGGAGGAAATCCACTGGAGTTCGGTATTTCTTTCATCATCTTGTAATTCGTGGCAGATCTTGAAACTATCAACAACCGTGGCGTTCCTGTTTCGGTCGTCTGCTCCTTGGATATTTGCTAGTGATGCCTGGCTGTCGGTGAAGAACCTGATCAACTCCCCGCTCTCTCTATTTACCATCGTCAGGCCTACGCATCTCGTGTTTCAAATAAAACAGTTCGATCAAAAAGAAATTGAAGCAGTGATATCTACACAGTAATCTACACATCTACATAGATAAAGTATTTTTTCTACTTCAAAACAAAAATAATCTATGATGAAATTAAAATTTAAATTGGTTTCAAATACTATAAATTTTGTTGGTTTCTGTTGCTATAGTGAATATTATTCAACATAGAAACAAAATCATAAAACTGTAATTGTAAATCAACACTTGAAAATGAGAGATTGTCCTACTTTGCTATTTGCAGTTCTATTGGTATTTAAATTTCACTTGGTGTTTAACCTTGACAAGCTTAGTGTAGTTGTTGTACCAACCCAGCAGATAATTGAGAAGGACCGATCTGGTCAGTTAACTGATAATGGCTTTGTATTTACCGGTGACAAAATTAAGTGCATGAATCCCACTTTGATTGAGAAAGCTCGAAACAATGTAAAGAATAAACAAAACTGTGTCTTTACTTTAACAATTACTGAAACTGGAAAGAGCAAGAATTTAATTAAACGTAAAGGAAGTATTACTAATGTAACAATAGAAACCGAACTTAGTGAAACAGATATGGATAAATCATTTCAAAGCGTAATTGCCCAAGAAATTACGTACAAATGTGTATGTCAACTAACTGGTAGTAAAAGTACAACCATAATAAATCCGGTTCAGAAAAAGTTTGTTTATTTCCGCCTAATACAAGAATCCGATTTTGAGATCCAGGTTAAACAAAATTCAGGTCCTGGTTCTACTACTAGCCTTAAAAGTACAGAAGCTGATTATGAAACTGGTAATCAAATTATATGCCACAATAAAATAGCTAATCATGTACACATTGAATGGCATGTGAAACTCAATCAGGTCAGTGTTGGTCCGCACAATTTTGGAGAAAAATTGACAATTAAACCGTCAACAAGTCCGGGGTCCTATACGGCCACGTGTATTGCCATACAAAATATTGGTGGAATGAACTTTATAGTAAAAAAAAAGCATATTATACGTGTTGGAAGGGTTGATTTAAAGATAACAAAACCCAACGAAAAAAACACTGACGGTGCCAAAAAGCTTCTGGGCATAGGTTTAACAGTTGGAAGCCGACTAGAGTGCAAAGTGGGCGATATAAAATTGGCAACGGGCAGTATCAAGACGCCAGAGTACAAAGTTCAAATTTACAAAACTGCTGGCCCTGGTAAGCTGAAGATAGCACCTGTAAATAGCAATGTGATTCTGCAAGTTAGACCGCAGACAAAAGGTGGCTTTTATACCTACACCTGTACAGCAATTCACAAGAATAACTCCAAAGAGAGAAAACAACATCATTTACTAATACATTTCTATGTATGGACCGCGGTAACAAAGCCAGTGATTCGCAATGGCAATAAAAAACTTGATACTAGTCTCAATCAACCCATGCCATGGAAAGTAGGGCCGGAGGATTGGTTTACCTGCATAGCCGATGGAGTTCCCGGCCCTATTTATAGATGGGAGTTAAAAAGTAAACCATCGAAGAGCAAAGTAGCGAATGCCAACATCTTTTACGCTAAAGACAGTGTGTTAACTATAGCACCGGATTTGACGGCTGGTAGATATAAATTCAACTGTATAGTTTCTAACACATTTATGAAAGAGAGCGGAGCCTTGACTTCGACTAACTCTACAACCATAAAAATTAAAATTGCTAAAAAAACAGATTGTAAATTCTTTAATGACCGAGAAAAGATGATTCTGGCTATGGTATGGCTTGCCGTTTATGCACTAGTAATGGCCCTTATTCTTGGTCACTGCTGTCAAGTCCTGAAAAGAAGAATGTTATACAAACAGGTGAACAAGCTGTTGCGAAATAATCCAATCGGCTGGTACAATATAATGCCTTTGGACGAGACGGTAATCGAAAAAAAATCAAAAAGTGTTTAAGGGTCAAATGTGTTTAGATTTTTATAGATTTACTTTTTGATTTTACCATATAACTGTTGATACAATTGTTCATTTGTGTCCAGCATAGTATGTATTTGTTTTACGTTTATGATATAGGCGCTGTATCACAAAAGCAGAGGCCTCGGACCTAAGGGCCCCACGTTTTTTCGATGGGCGCCTATTGACATTTTACAGACAGTTAGTTTTGTCTTTCACTCTATTTGCAAGATCTTACCCAGCTATGATCTCACAGTTAACCCTCTAACAAGTGCCATGAGACGTGTATATTATACCTGCGTATAATGAAACACATCTATAGGCTTGATGCATAAGTTTCTGCGTTTTTATAGAGGATAACATAGAATAACTTTTATTTAAAACATTTATTTAA
>JAUYWI010089320.1:0-12421 GCA_034780595.1 Parotoplana pacifica
CTAGATGATAATACCTACAAACAAACAATCAAAACAATTCATACAAACGTAGTTTCAGATACAATTCAACATCTTATACATAATCCAATATTCAACACTCCTTCTCCTAGCATTAATGAATAGGAACAAGACCTCTCGAGATAACACAGAACTACACTTGCACAGCTACGCAGCGACTCATGTCATTTACTCAATCAATTCCAAAATAGAATTAATCCCAATATAGCTAACATAAAAGACCATCATGCAAGCAATCACCCTACAACACATTACACATATTTAACTGTCCACATCATCCTACACATTGGAATGTCTCTGACCTATGGTTAAATCCATCAGAAGCAATCAAATTCATAACCCACGGTGGGACGACTACCCTTTTTTCCAAAGGGTAGGGGCTACAACAACAACAACTAAAAGTAATATAGCAGTGTTATGCCTAATTTTGGTATAATAAATATGTATATTGCTTTAAAAAATATCAGACATATTTCTTGACGGATCTCTCTAAGCGGCGAATGCAAACGTATACATATACATAAAAAATACAAGAAATTATACAATTTCTAATTAGGTATGAGGTCTTGAGAACGTTTACAAACCAATTTTGAAGTGAGATGTGTGTATAATTTAATAGGACATGTGTGTAAATCAGTAAAATGGTGTTGACTAAAAATAATCACATAGTTGAGTTGTGTTCTGAGAATTCTAGATAATAAAACATTTTGAAAATTTTCTCAAATTTTACTAAAATTTTCCTTAATATTATCATCAAACCTACAGTTTATTAATGTTTAATATAACTCAATCATTTGGTTAAACATTATTTATAACAAAACTAATAAATAGGTATCAAAAGAATTAAAACCTAAATTCAAACAAAGAGTTGATACTATGTTGTTTTGTAAAATATTACATAATAAACTAACATTTATAAGACAACTGCTTCTGTCTACTATCTATTTTTTTAAAATTTCTAAACTACATATTTCACCTTAATTGTTAGTAATAAAAATTGTATGACACATAAAGGGATACAAATTTATGTGCGAATAATTACAATTTTTAAAACCAATAAATCAGAACTTATTGAGAAATCCACATTAGTATATATTTTTTTTAATTAAATCTTATAAAATTAAATTTACTTAGGAACCACATAAGATAAAACTTCTATATAATAACTTCGAGCATGCACAATAAATTACTAAATTGTTTTATTAATCCCAAAAATAATGCCCTCTAAACCTTACATTGACCGTGTTATATTTTATGCTGCTGGCACCCTTAAAAATCATACTTGCCGTGGATGGATTGGACTGAAATTTGGTACACAGGTACCTTGCAGATTCGTTTTTTTTAAAATCGATAAGGGAGGCAGATGATGTAGAGCCACTAGGAAATCAATAACACATCCGTTTTAAATTATCGATTTTTTTAAAAACTATATTTTTGGCTAAAACACTTAAATGGCTCTAAAATTCAAACTAAAAATTCTATTTGGCTCACATTTGAGATTTAGAATTATGAAGGCATTAGAAATAATGTTTCAGAAAATTGTATGCCTCACTTTTATGGTTAATGGTCTATATGGCCCAACATACTGGGCAGGTCCATAAAAATAGAATTTTATTAAAAAGAAAATTTCTTCACAAATAAATGATTCTAAAAAATTTATATTATTAGTTTCTAGATCATTTCTGGTCCCAAAATCAGTTGACCTCAAATTAGGACTTTGATTAAAGCTATAAAATTTACACATTGACACATTAATAACATAGCAGAAATGAATAAACATGCCTTATTTGATGGCATCCCAATGAATTGTTCACTTTTTATCAACAAAGTAAATTTGTTTTTTCCCCTATCTAAATATATAGGATTTTCAATAATTATGACCAGTTTTGAAGGCTAAAACACTCAACTTCCTTCTGGGTCAATATTTTTAAATCAAATTTTCAGAATAGTTACAAGTGTCAAAGCAAATTTGAATATGCTTCCTAAAAATGTTTTCAAAAAGTTGATTATCATTTTTAAAAAAACAGAATATATGTTAAACTATGATGAGTTTGCAATATATAGGTTGTATCAAAAAACGATCGTTTTGTCCAAAAATTGTATATGTGAAAAAATTGACAATTGAAGATAAGCTGTTTCATAAAAAGGCTACCACTACTTTGAATTCAATGGATTACGAACGTTACATTGAATTTCTTATGAATGTTCAACAATATTTAAGAATGCAACAGGACCCTATCGTACCAGAAAACGTGAGTCTACAGTATGACAATGCTCGGCACCATACTGCACGGGCTAACAAGTAAATATATTGAATGTCAAAACATACCCCTACTACAACGAGCCTCATATTCTCCAGACGTTAATCTTTGCGAGCCCATTTGCAACCAGTTCGAACACCTGATGCAATTAGAGACTTTCTCACAAGAGAACTGCTACATTTTACAGTACACAGAATGCACGAAGCTCTGAAATCGCCAATGATTCCCATGGAGGAAATAAAAAAAAGGATTCTATGTGTGTAATTAACATATTTGTTATTTTATTCATTGTAATAAAACATCTTGCACATAATTAGCATAATTTAAAAAAATAAAAATTATTAGATAAAAACAATCGTTTTTATGATACAGCCTATATCAGCCAAATATTAATCAATTCGGTTATTATTTGACTTCACAATTATTTTTTTGTAAAAAGTCCAACATCGCTTTCTCAGAGGGCCGTTACGTGACCTCAGTATTAGCATCAGATCAAAATAATTTTGATGCCAAAAGATCCGCAAGAAAATGTGGTAAGGTGAGTCCAAATTTCAACCAAACCAGTTGAATATTTTTTGAGTTATTTAAAAAAATTCTAGTGGGGTATTTTTACCCCTCCCCATCCTCCGCCAACGAAAGGTTTAAAATGTAATGTCTTTAATAGTAAAATCATTCCCAGTCAAAACAACAAGAAATTGACTGACAATTTTATTTAGTTAGCAGATTTTTTAAAGTTGAGTTTTTTCTGACACACAAAATTTTATTGGCTTAATTTTAGGGATTAGTAGTACAACTGAAAACGGTTAACCTCCAAAGTTGTTAGATAAAAAAACAATCAAAAGCTATTTATATTCTAGATGCTGGTGTATTATCTACTCATCTTTATATGAGTCTATACCAGGGATTAACAAAGAAAAACCTAAAAATTTAAAATCTAAAAGAAAGACATGGAACAATCAAAAGCGGGAACAAAACGAAAACAACAATCAATGAGACAAATAGATATCAAAGAAGTATATCAATCAAATTATACCAATGAATCGTTGCGTTTTCCCACAGCTTTGAAATCCCAAATATCTGCATCGTCCTTGAAAATAAAGCAAATAGAAGAGTAAGAATGATGTAATAATATAAAGAAATTTCCAAAAACATGACAGATAAAGTGTGAAACATAAATTTTAGTAAGTCATAGCAATATCAAATAAATAAATTTGCATCTTAACCCATGGTGATCACGGGGAAGGGACAAAAAGATAATAACATTAATTTCTGGATACATTAAGTCAGCCCACGGGTATAGAAATAGTTGTTGAGAATGTTTTACAAAATACCAATACGAGTGCCGATGATGTCAAAAGGCCCAAAAATTGAAAATGTTCCCAATTTATTTCAAAATTGGTGGCTAATACCATAAAAACAAAAATTTGGAAAAAATCTAAATTATTGATCGTTGATTTTATACTGAAGGTAAATAGAAATATTATCAAAGTTGGTTTATATTATGGAGCTATTATAAATATGAAACAGCAGATGCCTTGCGCTAATTTAAATTTAATTTTACGGTCAATATATCTTGAAAATATTAACATGTAATTGTCACAATCATTTTCTTTTAAATCCGAAATATAGATAAAAAATGATTTATGATTGAATAAAAGTGTATGTTCATCTAAATTTCAGAAATCATTTTTAAACATTTTACCTAACTTCAATTTCAGTGATTTTTCAGACCTTAAGAAATCAAACCAAAAGATGGTGACAAATTTTATTCCAATCGGTTGAGTGAGTTTTGAATACACGCTAAAAAATGCTGACAGATTCTGACAATTATTACAACAGAAAATGTCCATTGTGCAAACAGTTTTGTAAAACAATGGTGCATACTACAGCTTCCGATACAATGGTCCATCAGGGAGAAATTACATCGAATTAAAATAATTTGTCAGAAAATCATGTGCTTAAAATATTCATTGCAAGGCGTCGGAATTTGTAGGGTTTAATCTAGCTTTATGTGCTAGGGGATAATTTACCTACCACCACGGGATAATGACAAATTATGGAAAAATAGAAGTAGAAACTAAAAATAGTGATATTTGAAATTAATTCATTTCATTTAGTAAAATAGATAAACGTGTTAGATTACAGTGAAACAAGATTAATAATTTTGTCTAATCATTCATAGATAGCACTTTTAAAATCAATGAAGAGAAATTGAACCTTTTATAATTTCATTTTGCCATACATCTAATATTTATAGAGTAACAGCTAGGTGACAGTAATGTTTTGTTGAATTAATGAATAATTTTTCATTAAAATATTTGATTAATATAAAGCTATCACCGTTAAAGTAAAACAACATAAATAGTTATAAGTAATTACTTAAATTAGGTATTAAAATAAAAAAATTAATTAAAATTAGCGAACTATTAATTTCTATCGGTTTCCTATGGCAGGGTTAGGTGGTACTCTACATGCCTGGAGCAATGTGAAACCAAATGTATAGTATTTCAACAAACCATTTCCCTTTAATAAAATGACGCTAGAAATCCATTCACTTCCTTTCCAATCTTATCTCAATAACAAAACCACAATTAAAATGCCAAATTAAAAGTCAAACACTGAAGGAAATCTTGATAAATAAGCATCGTTTGTGTTTGTTATCAGTCCGTGTATTATATCCCTACATCTATCAAAATAAATTTTTCCCAAAATATTTCACATTCTAGTGTTAAAATTTATTGATTAAAACGATAATATCCACTATTCTAAAATCAATTTAACCCGTCGTACTCGCAAAAAATAACACGGACGGATCTGTATAGACACCTCCTTAGTATTTCAGATTGGGTGAGGCACCAGATGCATATGATTACGTAGTTTTGATTTGATCTTGAAAAGATGCTGTTTTTATACTTTGCACATCTTTTAGTTGGATTGAATTCATTTCTATGATGTTCGTACTGTCGAAGGCTTGAACGAATTAATTAATTAATTTTTGATTTTGTATGTTTGCTGCAGAAACATTTCATTCTACAACATACTTCCCGTGGATCGATTATGCCGATATTTGGTACTTTCGAAAGATTCATGGATAATTTCAAAGAATCGATAAGGGCCGGACAAGGGGTGATGAGTCATAAGCCCCAAAATGTAAATAGTGTGGTGTGTAGGTTCACTAAGTATATAAAAAGAATCCATAAAAAATTGTAAAGCTATTATCAATTGTGTATTAAAAATCGATTTTTTTGCAAAAATCCTACAAAAATGGTTCTAAAAAACAACATCCCATATTGCTCAAATTTCAGATTTAGAATCCGGAAACCTGGCTATTAGAAATAATATATGAGAAAATAAGATTCCTTACTTTTCTGGTTGCTGGTCTAAGAGGGGCTTTAAATTATTTAAAATGGTTAAATTAATAGTTTCTATATTTTTAATGGTTTTGGAATATTTTTTTATATGAAACTAATTTTGAGAAAAAATATTAAAGCTTTAGGCAATCAAACTATTTTTCTTTACTTGAAATCGAGGTTCCAGTCTATACTTGATAAGACTTAGAATGTTTTCAGTGGTAATATCGTACAATCAGGTGTGTGAAGGAAATAGAATGACAAAGTAATGGGAAGTTGTTGGTTGCAAAACAATTTAGTCCTAGATTTCACAGATGTATTTTAAAAGATGTTGTTGAAGTGTATCTGCACAAGAGTACTCTCACGCCACCCTCCCATAAAAAGCCAACAGGTCATTACTGGTAGTTCATGATGTTGGGGTTGCAAAGCATCTTACCTGATCAGAAGAATCGCCATCATCCTCTGAACTGGACATGGTGGTAGCCAGCTCTGGAGTGGCAGGCAAATGAAGAGCAGTAGGTGGGCTATAGTTGTCGTCCAGATCCACTGTCAGCCTCTCAATTTCTTGAGGAGTATCTGTACAAATAGAACATCGATTGCATCAGTAAGATAGTAAAATTTATAAAACGATAGCACTATTTATTAGATAACCTAGGTTCTTATGAACAAAAGGAAGTACCTACTGAAAGCTGTAGGCAAAAAGTGGATACACGCGCCACAAAATGGATAAAACAAAAAATGAGTGCATGACAATTCTTGGTAAATATAGACTGCATATTATGATTACAATTCAAAAATAAAATATATACAACAGCAAGTTAATCAAACTTATAAAAAAAACAAATGTTCCATTTTCACTACGATCTTGTTTAATTGATTAAATGGCCCCGAGCCTCAAACGAAGAGTAGCCATTTTACATCGATAGTTTCAAGTGAAGTTGTGGCGGAGATAATTGCTATACAAGTGAAAGAACGAACGAATGGTAGGCAATTCAATAATTATGTACATCTTCATAGAGTTTGAAGAATTGTTTTTTTAAGTACACATTTTATAAATTCGTCAAATTTCTCGATCTATGTATGTGTAAAAAATTTCATAGTTAAGCAGTGGTGTTTTATTTAAACATATTTGAGAATATATAATTCTAAGTAAATATTACGGAAATTATAAATACCTAGGCACAAGTTATAATGCCTGTCATAGACTCTAGTAATGCTAAGTAGTTGCACATAACATTCCATTCAAACACATCTACTAAGGTTGATCAAAAACTTAGCAGGGATATACTGTTATAGTATGTCCCTGAAACTTACCATGGGCATCACTACAGATTCCACTGTCTAAGACCTCTGACACAAAATCCGAATAATTTGAGTAACTCGAACAGGAACTTTTGGCGCCATCACTATCGCTGCCACTTTCATCTAATAAAAATAAAACAGGGCAAAAATAGTATAATCAAATTAGGTACCTACATGTATAATATTAAAAGCTAAATAAAATGGTTTTACATAATAATAAATAAATAGGAACATACGAACTTAGGTCGATATATATGCATATTGTCATGTTTCTGACAGATAGTTTTAAAATTTGGACTAAATTGATCATATTTAAGAAAAAAAATCGTTTATATATAAATTTGACATTGAACAAGATTAGGCAACTATTAACTTGTTAAGATAATATTTTTCCAATTTGTAATGATTGTATTAATGTTTTTTGTTAAAAAAAAGTAGGCTGATCTCATTAGCTATAACAAATTTAAAATGGTTATTTGCACTTTGAAGCAAGGGGCGTTCAATCAAATTTCGAGAAAAAATACCATATCTATATTCCAGAAGGTTTACTACGTTTGGAAATATGTAGTTGATATTATATCTAACTATTAAGAACTTGGTACTGATTCTAACTAAACTATAATAACTAATTATCTTCTGGAATACACACCTAAAACGTGCTTTAACATCTTATACTGTACAATTATAAAACTAGTTCGTTTGCCTATTATTAGAAGTTCCAAGAACATTGCTGTCTATGCACTACACAGGTTCATAATCGGAATTCAAATGAATATCATTTTAATTTCAACTAGGTAGTACATGAAGCTACAATTTTATCCTCAACAACAGAATAAGCAATTTTGTCACCAAGCATAATCCCGCATACATTTGATATCCGTGCATCATCGATTTATGTAGCATTCCCTGAATGAAATCAATTCAGAGAGGTTCAATTTCCATATTAATGTCAGATTTACATTTATTTGTTTAGTTCAAAGATAAAAACATTTTATATCGAATTAATTCATTAGCATATACTTCTTTCTGTAGCTGGCTAGATTAAATATAGGTAGTCGCAATATCTAACCGAGTATATGTATGTATTAGGTCTACCACACATACGGCTAAATCCGAATTTGTCCAGAATTTTACTGGCAAAATTCATGTCCGAAGGGATTTTTAAAAATAAGTGGAATGTCCGGATTTTTGGATATTTTATGACTTTCAATTTTTTTTTCTATGCATGATAGTAAAAGTTGACTTTTCCACAACTATGTGTTCAAACATATTATTTAATAGAATCAGGAAAAGTATTAATTTTCCATACCTGGACTTAGAAATTATTAGTTTCTTCATAATATCCACTTTATTCGATAAATTTTCATTAAACATGAATAAAAATGACTATAAAAATTAACGAAATTTAAAGTCTATAAAGTATCATAGTTTAACGATCACATGGTGATAGTTCTGAAACGAAACTATTTTTGATGGCCTTTGATCATTTCTTGCTAGGGTTTCATCATTATTTTCTTTTTACGAGCATTGTCAATCTAGGAAATGATTGCTATTTGATATTGTATATGAGCTGTAATTTATGATTTATCATTGAGTATATACTCCAAATAGTCTAGGTCTTTTACCATCATTTATGTTTTCACATTTACAGAATTCGTCCCATCTGTTGGCATTCTATTTAAACTTTAGTTATCCATAGATATGCATATAAAAAAATTACGTTCTTTCAGTGGAAAAGTAATATTTCCATACTCGGACTTCTATTGATCCTCTATCACTGCGTTCTCTCGGTATCAATAGAAAACCTCGTACGGAAAAGTGGTACTTTTCCAATTTGAGGAAAATAACTATTTATAAATAATATAAATACATATGTCAAAATACTTCCAAGGTATCAAAACTTATTTACATTTTTATAAGCATTTGTTGATTTTGGAAAGTTTGACTTAAAAATGTCGTGTAGACTGTAGAAATATCTCATAATAGTTAACTATTATTCCAAAAAGCAAAAGAAAAGAATATTGTCTTTGAGAAGAATTAGAAATTCAAATGTCATTATGCTTCAAGGGAAAATATTGACGTCATAGACTATTTTTAAACTATTTACTTTCCTATAAAGTAGGTACTGTTATATATTTGGAAAGTATGGGGGTCGAGGAACCTTTGCTCTTTGCTTTGAAAAAAGAAGGTACGCTGTCGTGCGGTTTATTTCGATGTTGGTTTGCCTCATGTTGCTGCTCATGTAACTGGCCAGTTAGCCCTTTTTTCATTGTCCATGTGTCCAGGTGACGTTGGTGTTGATGATGGAAAGCTTTTACTAACTTTGCAACCTCCTTACGGTTCTTAGGTTTAGATCAGCTCCGCATGGGATACTTTGATCACTTATCAGGCGGGCCAAATGTGGGTTGTATTATCTCTTTTCTGAGCACTTTAAGAACCTTATCCACCAACTGATTCACAAACAATGGAGTATTTCTTGATCCATAGGTCAACCCGCTAACCACTCGTTCAGCGGCTCTGTAATGAACCGATTTGGTTTTCTACTTAAATATAGCTGCCTACTGCTTTTATGTGCGAATGGGCCAAATTGAATCTTGATGTTGGGAAGTTGGCTTTAATTCGAAGCCTTTTCACCAGTTATCTCACAGATCAGACCTTTAAGCTCCTAGAGCTTGAAACCCGCCGTATTAGATAAAGTGCTATACATGTTAACGTTGTATACATTTCTATCTTATCACACTATTCTATTTTCTATAACGGAAACTTATTTGTAACTACCTATTCTATTTTGATTTTGCAATTTTTATGTTTCTATTAATTATGACCTTTTAAATACGACTAAAATGTAAAATATTCTTATTAATGCGAATATAATGCGAAATTTTATGGGTTTTATTTTGATAAGTTTCAAGTAATTTTATAAAGACTAAACATATTTAAAACTCTTACGTTTGAAATACATGTACATATCTATTAAAGGCTTAAAAACGTATTATCAACTCTTTAGTCAAATGTTACCATTTGGGAATAAATAAGAAATAATAGAAATAAAATTCGAATTATGATTTTAACTGATATTCATAATAAGGGAGTCAAAAAAACTTTTATAAAACTTATAAGGTTACGGTTTAATATTTTAATGCATGGAAATCCTGTTTATAATTTAGCTCCAACAATAAATTCGAGCATATCTGGATTTTAGTAGAAATGAAATGAATGTGTAAGGAACATGATATATAACCGCAACTGTTTACATTGACATGATGTCATGTTTCACATAATTATGGATTCGTAAAGAAATCTAATAAGTTCAACAAATTCGCAAAGATAAAAAATATGAACACATAAGGAGAAGGAATCAATCAGCAACAATTCCAATTTTTAATCGCATGCATGGTGGTGAAAGAAAATAAAATAACTATTGAGATCCTAGAAAGATCGATTTGATGATGGATAGAAATTGAGATGCAGCAGCAGTAAGTAACAAACCACTTGGTAAATACCGATCAACATTGAAACCCCGTAATCCACCACCGAAACAGTTAGCAATCTTCTCTTTGAAACCAACTACCAACTAATTGCGCACAACATAATAGCTAGACTAATAATATCTTGTTCCTGCATCGATGGTTTAGTGAAACATTTTAGATGAATGGAAAAAGGAGGGTTAATTCACACTCATTCACATAAAACATTACCTGATACATTAGAACCAGTAATAAATAACTAATAATCTAATTCGATCAGGCCTTCATTAGATGATATTAAAAAAATTAATTAATTAAACTTTATTTCTTCAATATAAATTGATCCAATTCTGACAATGTGAGAAAAGTAGTTACAGATAGTCAACAGACTAAATTATCTAAAACATTTTATTTTATGTATTTATTATGGTGATTTAATCAAAACATATTGGGCTAAAATTTTAATATCTAATCTTTTATTGCTTTATACGATCAATTCTATTTTCCTGAGCGCTGACGCCAGACAATTTTACGAATACCTACTAAATCTAAAAAACACAACAAAGATTAATAATTCAAATAACAAATAAACATAAAATACAAAAATAGTTTCTTTTATAAGGAAAAAGTCAAACAATCACAGTAAATTAAGGGGAAAACGGAAGGAAGCAATAAAGGGAATAGTTTCTCCCTTCTTTAACCTTAGTAATAGTTCTAGTTGGATTGGCTGGGGTCGCCTGTCACACACCCACGTTTTAGTCAGAAATGTAATGTATTCGTTTCAGTTTTATGTTTCAAGATGTAACAAGATAAAATAACAAAATGACATTGGAATTTTAAAGGTGTTTGCTTCTACGTATTAAGAAACCTAATTAGCAGGCATTTATGACATCAGACATGGTATTATGATGAAAATACTGCAGTCAATTCCTACAAATGGTTTCAACATTTAGATATTATGTACATGTATAAATAAATAAAAATTGTGTATGAAAAGACACTTACCTCGTATGAATGGACAAAAACATTAATGATCTAAATACATCATAACTTGAATTTTATGTTTAGCTAAATTTTAAATTAACAATTTCCAAACAAACTTGTAAATACACTACAAGAACTAGGTTATTAATTCTAACTAAATTTTTGGATAATGAAACTTTTTCAAATTATGTAAAAGACATCTAGCTATGGACATTGAAAGTATTCTTCATGCACACAATAACTATTTTATATGTACATATTATTTCCCAAAACACGCATTAATCCCTCGTCGTCACAGTCAATTTTCTAAATTTTCAAAAACGATGCAACCAATTTAGATAAAATTTGGTTTCCTAAAACAAAATTCTCTTGTGCATTTTTGGTATATTTTTACCCCCCCCCCCCTAAGGTCCTCTGAAAAAATGAGGTTGAGCCAAACTAGTAAAGGTGTACTTTTTCAAAATAAAATCCATTCTTGAAGCCAAAAATGTATATACATTGGAAACATATCACTGTTAAAATACGTATTACGGATTTTTGAAAATATTAATTTTTGTAACCAGGGTACAACCTGAGAGCCAATAAAATTGAGTATATTATTTTTACAATTAAAATAATCGACCTAAAATGTATAATAAAGGTCTCAAGAAACTTTTTTTATAAAAAAACAGACAAAAAAAAGATATTAAAAATGTTGTGTCAGAAATTGACCATAATATATGTAAATCCTAAGATAAGATATTTAATTTCCTAATAAAATATGAATATGGAATGCCTTCATATTTGGTACATCCAAAGAAACCAAAAGCGACAGAATGTAGCGAATTCAGAACTATAAGCCTAATGAACGATATCATGAAGTTGATTCTAAAAGTTATTCTCGAAAGAAACAATAATAAAATCGAAAGAGAAATCAAGAACAGTCAAACAGGTTTTCGTCCAAAAAAGGGAACAAGAGAAGAAATTTTCAATCTCAGAGTTATTATGGAAAAGTACTTAGATGCCAACAAGCCAATATTCATTTGTTTCATAGATTATG
>JAUYWI010089331.1:0-12420 GCA_034780595.1 Parotoplana pacifica
CATAATTGTTTTGTAGAAATCTTCTGGCCACTTTCCTTGATCGTACATTGAATTGCAGATATCGGTGAGAATTTTCAATGTTTTTGAGTTGAGGGATTTAAGTAGTTCTGATGGTATTCCATCCGTTCCTTCTGCTTTCTTGGTCTTCAGCTATACACAGTATAACAATGCAAATAAATGACGCAATCAGTAATTCAGGTACTCATTTCAATAGTCAAATTATTTCTCTGATCTAGTAGAAGCCATAACACAATGGACTGACACACTAGACTATTAGAACTTCTGAAAATTGCAGTTGTACTGTGTATAAAAGGGAAATTTTTAAAGATATCGCTCCTATATCACCACAATATTATAAGGTAATTCAAAAATTTCTTATATAAATAAATTTACTACAAAAATGAAAGTACGGAAACAAGGTTTTGTACGACCCAATCAAGTTTTTTAAGATGATAAAAGTATATACAGGTAAACCAAAAAGTGTTTTTTTCAGGCTGTGTAACCTAAGTTGTATAGAGTGAAATAAAATTAGATATATTCTATAAATTAAAGTGGTAAAATCTGATTGGAAAATACACAACTATACTGGAAAGAGTTACATGTAGCTACTTTGTTATCTTCACTTATTTAGTGGCTTACCTGTATATATGTAGTTTACTTTTAACATTTCAAAAAATTAAATTGGTTCATAGAAAATCTTGTTTCCGCATTGATCATTCATTACCTATCAATTTATACATTTCCCTTACATTTTTGTTTTTTTCTATCTTCTTGTAATTGCTCTTCTTTTGTAATGTATTTATAAATTCTTGATTCTCTGAGCTTTTAAGCTAACAGTCAATTGCTATTGGCTTTGATTAACTGTTGCGAAGTTAAAAGTTGAACAAATAAACGTTCATGTATAATGTAACTATGTTTTATACAATATTGATGTTCCTAGCAACAGTTTCTAAATGAAAGGTTAATTACATATATGGTAATTAAGGTTTTATATGGTAAAATACCCATTAAAATAATTTGTTATGTGGGATAAATTTGTAAAATATTCTTGTTACTATGCAATATTGGCTGGCATCCCTAGCAATCGCACATAAATTCTAAAACGGGTTTTACTCCTTGCCCCAGAATTGGTCTTAGGTGCCATTAAGTACACTAATCAGAAAAGCTTCTGGCCTTTTAATGAGAAGGGGTCAAAATGACTTCAACTATCCTATAATATCCATATTAGGCAAGGCTGACTTTACTATGAAAATAGCATACCAATAGTTTAATTACCCAGTGAAAATGAGTAAATTCATCCAAAAGAGAGGAATTGCTAAAGTCAGTAAAGATTCTTCAGCAAGTTGTGTTCTACAGACGGTACTTGAATCTCCAATATTAACCAGTGACACAATACGAAGAGGAAGACACCCTACTATCAGTGCACAAGACAATATAAAACCAGCCTTAGGAACATTATTGCGCTAAAAGAAAAAAGTTAAATATGTTTATTGTAATATGAGGAAAATATGTAGGTACATGTCTAGGTATTTATTTTTCAAAATAAATACATAAAACAATAAATAGATAACATAGAAATAACAAAATCGAATCATGTGCTTTGAGATACATGATTTTATATAGAACCAGACCATGTCTTGTAATATAACCTACATATAGCTTCACACTCATAGTCAAAATGGTGTAAATTATGGTGAAAATAATACAAAATGGTAAACATTTAAAAAGTAAATATCAATATAAAACTGGGAAAAGATATATGCCTTTAGTTAACATATTTAAATATGCATTTTCCTATTTAGTAAAATTAAATCTGTTTAAAAAAATACTATTAAACTTGTATGGTGAACATAGTGTAACGTTGTTTATGATGGTGCAGCATCGTGCAGGATATGCTACAGGACGGTAGAAACTCTTCTGATTCATTTCATATACTACTTGCAGAGCACATAGGCAATTGGTTTCTGCATTTTAGTCCTGTAAATATTTGTGACAAGTTCTGTCCATGTTTGCATTTGTCTGATCCTTTATAAGTAGTTGTGCTTCCCGTACGAATACCAAATATAGCAAACTATTTCCAGTAGTTTGTTGTGGTTATAAAAATGTTTGTATAGGGCGCTGGTCGTGTGGTTTGACACTGGACTCTCAATCCACAGATACCTGGTTCTAACCTGTGCTATTTCGCAAATACAACTAATTCGCAGATATTACTTATCAATAGTATCACTACCCCGCAACAATTACACGTTAAGACCGGCTTCCCTGAGGACACCTTGGCCACTTATCAGGCGGGTCGGAAGTGAGTTGTCTAGTCCTTGAGCACTTTAGGAACCCTGTCCACCAAGTAACTTAAAATGTGCCACGATGGGGGCTCAACCGGGTACCCCCCGATCCGTAGTCCAGCACGCAATCCACTCGGCTACCGGCTGCTCATAATAGGATGTTAGTACGCTTATGTTTGGTTTGGTATTTCTCTTCTGATTAATTGTTTTTGATTATTTTGTAGGTATAATTTTTATTATGTACAAAATGGCTCTGCTATATACCTACATAATACTCATTTCTATGGTTGTATAAGCCTATCTATCATTATGTTTTGAGAAAGAGAGAAATCTTTTGTGTATGTTACTTCAACCAACAGCTCTGTCTCTATACAAACCTGAATTTGCCATATGTCATAAGTCATAACCAAAGATAGGATCTTATCGATCTGAATCCAAGAGGGGTAGTTGTTTGGCAAACAACATCATTTTTCATTTTTGGATGCGATAAAAGATATCGTGCTATTGTTTTTGTGAAAAGATATTTTGTTTTAATTCATAACCTGCCTATTATTTTAAATTCAACAACATGGACACTCATTCAAAAAAGCAGATCAAAAGCGGATTTGTACCTATTTTAAATTTTAAGAGTGTTTTTTAAGGATAGCTATTACGATGGGAAGAAACGTAGTAGATCAGACAATCTCACTTAGAGTAGGTTCCAATTTGTTTTCTATGGTGCATCATATCTCATTTGGTGAGATTAAAATTCCATTAAATAAAATGATTTTATTTATGAACAGCGAACTAATTATACAATATGGTGTTCTAGGATCCTAATAATATTGATGTGAATGTCTTTCTAAAATCCTACCGTTAAACGTTTACTAATATAGTTTGGAATTAAACTTTTTATAGCTTTCATTTGACAAAGTCTATCTACATACACAAAATGTATATATATATTTTATCAATCAGGAGCAGTCAATAAAACTGGTTATCATGTACATTCTTTCCACCGTCCTCTCCGATTGTTTGGTATAGGTCTTACAAGTAAATATATTCACACAAATGGAGGTCCAAATGGAGTCTTTATTGCCATATGTGACACGCTTGAATTGGATTTTTTGGTAGTTGTCTCCTTGTGTCCTATGCCCTCAACATGGTTTCTTGATGGACTGCAACGATAGAAGTAACCCAAAACAGCACTGATAAATGTTATCTTCAATTTCAATCGATGTGTAAACAAAGTTCTCGATAATTTCCATATCTTTTTTTTTCTAAAAATATTACCTACTACTAATCACGAAACACAAACACATTAATGTGCTTTTTTGAGTTCAGGGATCCTTTTAATATATTTTGACAATTTTGGCTAATCCTCACGTGACATCAAAAGATCCTTCAGAAACATTGTAACTCAATTCCAGTTTTCATGAATTTGGTTGTATCATTTTTGAATAATCTTCAAAAACCTTAGAGGCGGTTACGACCCCCCCCACCTCTTCCAGGGATAACAAACAGTCAAATAACATGTACTATCCCTCTCTTACAAATGATACTTGCCAATCTTCTATTCAAATAAAAATTGGTTCATGTGTATTTTTAAAAGATCGATTGATTAAGAGCTTTTTTTACTCGTAAAACATTGAATTAGAAGGGCAAACTAGAAATGTAAAATTAAAATTTGTCCGCTTGACTTGTGAAGTTCTGTGAGTAGGTAGATTACTAAATTTAGAAACACAAATCCAAACAATTTCCCAAAAAATATTAATATTCGATAGTTAAACAAAAATCACAAAATGTCTTAAAAATCAGCGCATTCATCCATTCTCAAATTAATTATGAACATGTTAGAAATAATGTAATAGAAAATTACACAGATGAGTCAATTTTCTGTTTTGGGTATAGGGTCGCCAGGCTAATGTTTATCCTCAAAAAATATTTTTTTATGAGAAGTTAATAACTGAGAATATATATAATTATTTGTTTATAAATAATATTTAGTGCTTTTGGAATAAATTCGTTCAAAAAACGTGAATTTAAATATTGAAAAAAATGTCTACTACCAGACTTTTTCCAATTTTATCCATTATTTGTATTTTGTGTACATTTTTCTAGATAAAGAAACTATATTTGCAAGAGAAATTTAAATTCATAATAAAATTTACATGCAAATCGGCTGACTTGGTTTTAGTTAGCTGAGGCGATAGTTTTAGCTCTGAATTCTACGAAGGTTAAAAATAATTGCCTTCTGGAATTAAACTTCATTAAAAGAATAAAAATATTTTATTCACATTTGATAAATAAACACTTACCATTCCTCTGCAATAATCCATAAAGCCTTGTTCTCTAATTTCTCGAATTTGATCACAAAGATAAACAAAACAGTAAAGCACAATTGAACATTCAAAGACAGATCGAAGACGATCCACAACTTGGGACTGAAAAAAAATCTAGTAATGTTGTTGTACCAAAAAATAACATTTATTTTTTTGGTATTATTTATCATATTGGCTCTTCAATCAACAGTGACCATTATATAGTTGGTTGGTATAAATATAATGATTCCAGCCTGATCTACCACATGGCAGCTTCTGGTAACCTTTTGTAATTTTATCTTTTACTTTAAAAATATTATTATTATTATTCCATCATCTCAAAAGCTAATAATGATCTACTTTTTAAATTTACTAATGCCTTTTTGGTCTTTTATAATTTAAATAATAATTAGATTATTGGAAGAGTGACGGTTGCGTACACATAAAACTGGTTCAAACTCACCGCTGAGGATTTTAAGTCCCGCAACATATTAGTTGTTACTGTTTTACATTTAAATAGCTTTATATATTTTCATATCTGACTGGATTGTTTAAATATGGTTTCCAAGTTTTGGTTTTTGGATTATCTAGATAACACTTTCAATCACCAAGCTTGACTAAATATTTTGTGATGCTTTAGCTTGGGTGTATGTAGAACAAGTTTGGATTTGATCTTGAAAAGTTCTTGTCTTTATGTTGAAACCATAATTTTACATTTTCTTTTGGTTAGATTATATCTAATTTTATGGGGTTAGGACTGCTGAAAACTTACGAGATTTTATTTTTTTTAAATTTTGTATGTTTCATTTCTGACCGGATTGTTTTATGGATTTTTACTTTTTTTATTTTGGATATACTAGATGGTATTTTCAATCACCGAGCTTGACTGGCCATCTTATCATGCTTCAGCTTGGGTGTAGAGCAAGATACACACGATTACATAGTTTTGATTTGATCTTGAATGGATGTTGTTTTTATGTTGAAGCCATATTTAGATGTTAGTACTGTCGAAGGCTTGACAGACATTATTTTTTATTTCTTATTTTGAATTTTTGCTGCAGCCAAGATTTCATTCTACATGAAGATTTCATTCTACATGTGATATAGGCATGAAATAATTACAATGCCTACCTACCGTTAGGTAGAAAGAAATATAGATGCAATTAATATATATACCTTCAAATCTTTGGTTATTTTATACTTTACGCCTCCGAATTGAATGTTATTATCATCATCCGGTCGTAGATAGATTGCTCCACTCAACACCAAGACTGTGAGTAAATGCACAATGAGACGGTAAAAGAATCGCCCCTACAATTAAAAAACAGGGATTTCTACAGAGTGGGCTAGGAAACTGCAAACTGTTTGCTTTCTCGTGACTGTAATATTTTCGAACCTATTTCCGGCACCATGAAAAAGAATGAATGTCTAATGAGCTAAACAAAAAAGATAATCTGCTAAACAATAATAACTATATAAATACGAGTGTCTTAGTTTGAAAGACCTGTGCTGGGTAAATAATTTAAATTAAGATAAATAATATTAACGGAGAGTAAAATCTTTAGTGATCCTACTCTGGCATATGTCTTCCACTTTTCTTCGAGCAATTGTTTTATCACTCCCTCCTGCAGCATGTCAAAATGTTCATCAGAAGATCCATCAATAATGTACATCAGCACTGAATTCCAATCTGTCCTTCCCGTTGGGCCAATACTGTCTAAACCAATCAATGGATATACAGAGCATTTGATGTTGTTATAAGTCCAAGTAACCTACAAAATTGAAAAAGTAGTAGGTCAATTTTTAAAAAAATAGAACAAACTGTAATAAATCTTTGTCAGTTAGGTAAATATATTCAAGTAAATTAAAATTTAATTTAATCCAAAACTACTTACAGCTGAATCTAAATCAATGATTTCCGTAAAAATATCTCTCCTTCCCATTTTTGCAGCCAGTGCTACAGCTGTGAGTCCATCTTGATTTGTCAGAGCAGGATTAGCTCGACGTTTTGGATGACGCAGAGCAAATCTATACATCTCCTAAATGTGACAAAAGACAGATATTTAACGGAAGACATTTGACAATACCATTCCAATATTGATTTCAAATTTGTCTAACTTAATTAATTACTGGAATGTGTCTTTTGTAACAAGTAGATTTTGATTTAGGTTGATTCAATAAATTGTTTATACAAAATATTGTTAAACATTAAATTCACGAGTTTGTACTATAAATATATAAATTATAGCTTTCTTTCCTGTAAAATACATGAAATATTTTAAAGAGAAAAATAACAGTAATTACAATATAGAGAGATTAAAAATCAAAGTTACTATACTTTTCACCCTCAAATAACAATAGGTAATTAACATTTTGACTTTAAAAAATTGATCATTTTCAATTTATCTAAATTTAATTTATTTATTTCATTAGTTTTCTTATAATTTTGAGTTTACAATTCGAGTAGAAAATTCGTAAATACAGTGTTTTTATGAATATTCTACTCTATTATTATCTAATATGTTCAGATTACTTTCATCGTTTAATGATCAAACAAAACTAAACTTAGTTGGATAAACAAATGGATTGTTAGGTATACATTATAAATGAATCAATTATTCAGATGTTAATAAAATCAGACCAATATATGATAGCACGTTACTAATATTTAATAAAAAATTTAAAAACTAAGATTAAATTGCTCTTCATCAAAACAATGGTTTTTGGGTATCATTGGTTGCCAAGCAACACCTATCTAAAGCAAACAAAGCAAACACAATAATCTAGTCATCAAATAGCAAATCAAGAGAATAGTTGACTATTTAGAGCGTTTTAATTCAAAATAGGAATAAATTATGCAAGTATTAGTTAGCAGGTTTAGTAGTATGGAATCCGCGAATATAAACATCACATTATTCAACATGGAACCTCAACAATCATATCAACATGAGGAACTGGTGGCTCTAAGTATTGCAGTTGTCAATGATAACTTAGATCAAATATTTCGATTTTTGAACAATCATAATTCCACTGCGGAACTTCTTCTAGATTTAGAAATAAACTCAAAACCAGAACCTGACCCGGAAGTATCGGAAAGTTGCTACTCAAATATCAATATAAAATGTAAATATACTCAACTCAAATTACTAAGAGCATTAGACATTGCTGCAGCCTGTGGTTCTGAAAACATTCTAAAGTTGTTATGGTCAATAGCAACATTCGAACAATGTTCGGCTGCCTTGTTTGCTATTTTCAAAGGTTATTCTCTGAAAACAATTAATGAGAAACAAATAGTTTCCCTATTAAATTTAATTACTGAAATAAGCTCCACAGAATTATTTAAATCACTTCTCATTTCTGAAGATCCTGTGACCCATTTGAGACCATTGGAAACAGCACTACAACAAGGATCATTTGACGCATTTTTCTTCCTTATAAAGGTAAAAGGAGTTTATGCTACAGGTTTTGTAAATCTTGGTCCCATACAATTGGTATTTATGGATTTTTGTGAATATTCACCTTTAATAAAAATCACAAATTTTTCTCGGTATTGGCTTTCACCCTTTAGACTTATTGTAAGCATACCACGATGTAACCTACCCATATTAGCCAAAGCCAATTTACTCAATCATCCACTTTTTGATGCATGGCTGCATACAGTGCGGTTTCTTACCTTACCAATCACAATTTTCACCATATTATTTACAATGATTACTATTTTTAATATATGGTTTGGTGCTCCTGCTTATACTTATAAACGATTTTACTTGAATTGGTTTAAAAGGATTAATTCAGAAACTAAAAATGCTACATTGAATGACCCGATACTTCCAAACTGCACATTAGAACAGCATAAAAAATGGATCTTATTTTTCGAGATTCAAGGTGATGGTATTGAACTATTATTATCAAGTATATCATTAACTTACTATCTGCTTCGGACATTTCAAGCAATCTACATATCAATTTATATGCGCAACACATTTCCTCGTTATACTACTCGCTTTAGTGAGTCTGTAAACACCTTTGAACCTCTGATCAGTTTTAAATATCGATATATTTTTCGTCTTGTCACTTGTGCATTATTGGCAGTCTTCATCTCTGCTCAATCAACGCCCATCAATAGCATCATAGACACAAATCAAACCACTTTATTTATTTTCACGTTGGATTGTGTCATTGTCTTCTCAATAATTTTGCTAGTTATTGATTTATTAGAACTGGCATTATTCATACCCTATATCAATATCACGATCTTACTTTTATTAAAATCAATGGAGACTTTTCTTCAACTTCTAATATTTTATATTATTTCAATAGTTATTATAAGTTACTTATTTTTGTTACAATTTCCATGCATAGCTCTATCCTATAAAATATTAAATAATAATTTTTTGACTGCAATGTACACTGTATTTCGAATGACCTTGAATATTGTTGATGGAAAAAACTTCACTCAACGACTTTTAATATTACAACTAGTTGCTGTCATTCTTGTTCCATTTTTTCTAATCAACTTTATTATTGCCATGATTTCAAATACAGTTTCTTACACTTCGGAACATCGTGGCTGCTTGCTTCGACTGTATCAATTACGAATTCTTCTAGATTATGAAATGTTGCTGCGATTTCCATTGTTCAGAATGATAGGATTAAAGTTGTGCAAATTAATGGGTGTCAACACTGGTAGTTTTGAATTAAAACTTAAAAGAAATGTTTGGATAAATAGAAATAACCAATAAGCTAAACTATTGGCCATAATGTTATTTAAAGCTAGTATTTTCAGAGTCAGACAGATTGTTGGCACTCTGTCTTTAGAATATTTACTTTGTATTTTCTATGTTGGTATGAAAAGGATAAGTATACTAACTTTAAGATTCTAATGATATGTTATTGTGATTTTCATAATTGTCCTTTCCAACATATTTGAATTAATTTTGTATTGACACAATAAGCAGTATGAATAAAGATAATCATAATACTTAAATTTTTATGGTCATGGGTAAATAAATAAAAAGCTTATGCTTCTAAAGTGTTCAAGAAGATGCTTAAACTTAAAAGTTTAAAACGTTTAGCCTACTTTTACTCATACGGCTCAATATGAATGTAATAAGACAACATTTTCTTAGAAACTAATAAAATGAGGTATTATTGTACGGAAACTAAAACAACAAATAATAAAATACAACATAAATAAACAATTCATCTAATAACAAAGTATTCCAACTTACAGTTCTGTTATAGAGAACAAGCATATGGAGAACCGAATTTCCAAATGAATCTTGAACGTCAGGATCAGCACCAGCTTCAAGAAGAATATCATAAATTTCCTGATTTCCAAGACATGCCGCAAAGCACAGAGCATATTCACCATAGTATACAAAATCTAAACAAATATAAACTCGTTTATAAGATAGTCAAATAAAGTTGTTATAATGGGTATTTGACTAAACCAAAGCAGCACATGAAATCTTGTGAATATAGAATTTCAGATAAATTGTCGCATGCTAAACGTGTCTAGACGAGAAGACGTCTTTATTCACTAATATTTATTTTGGTCCTTAGTGGTACTTTGACGCCAGCAAGTCAATTTGGCGTTTTTTAATAGTAAACATAACCGAGTAAGGGGATTAGGTACTCCCTGCCCTTATACAGGGTGGGCAATAATTTCCTGTCAATTCAAACAAAATATTTTATTTAAAATGTATTTAGTAAAATAACTAAATAGAAATTATATAAAATAGAAATAAGGAACAAACTTATATTGTAAAATATTACAATATCAGTTCCATTTCAGAATTCCAAATAATAAATATTTTATTTTTTTAAACTGATGTGGAATTATGGCCCACCCTGTAGATACCTATCAAATTTTCAAAATTTATAGCTAGCAATTTTATAGATTTTGTGATTTTTGTGTAGAAATAAGTATCTAAAAAAGTTCCATATTGAATTTGAATTTATTATAAAAACTGCCATATCAGACTGGGTAATAAAATATATTTTTAAAAACACTAGATACTCGTTCTAGCTTCGCTTGCAAAGTATTACTTTTTCAATTCACCAGAAAGGATTTCTTCAGTTCAATCTATCTATCTATAGTGTTTCTTAACTACGATATCATTATCTGTGGTGATCTAAATAATTTCGACTGTAAATACTTGGAAAACAATTTTGACCTTCAGTGTATCGTTAACGAACCCACTCGTCTTAACTCCATTTTGGACGTTATCCTGGTCAGCAGGTCACACTCCCAGGACTACACTACCTCCATAAACCCTCCTATAGCTTCCTCTGACCACAATTGTATTCTAGCAACACCCCTTAGTAAACCAACAATGAAAAACTCTATTTTGAAACGTATCTACGACTTCCGTTCTTCTAGCATGGACTACTTACTGTACTCGTTATCCACTGTCAATTGGACTCCCTTTTACCGTGGCATTGGGTCTATTGATGAAAAATGTAATTTTTTCCACCGTACCCTTCAACACCACTTTGAAGAATGTATCCCATCCTCAATTATCGAAATGTGTGAGTCTGACAAACCCTGGGTTACTCCGCTTATTAAGCAGTTAATCCAGAAAAGGTGGGATGCGTATCGCCTTAAGGATTTCAACTCTTATCGACACTGGAGGAGAAAGGCCAAAGGTGCAATACTTATTGCCAAGAGAAAATGGGCCAACAAAGCTCAAACTAATTCATCAAACATGTGGAAAACTGTCAACTATACCCTTAACTCTAAGTGCTCTGCTCCTCTTTTCCACTTAGTTAACTGCTATGATAACACAATAAGTGCCACGAACAAAATTAACGACATTCTCTCGTCATCGTTTGCCCCGGAACGGATGGACCAATCACCAAATACTGCCATTAATCACAATAGTAGTCCACCTAACCCTTGGAACATTGATATATCCCAACTTGACGTCGAAAGAGCACTTGAAAACTTAAACCCTGCTAAAAGTATGGGTAGCGACCTTATTCCTACTATTATCTATAAACAGGCTGCACACTACCTATCTGGGCCAATCACTCACCTTTTCAACCTCTCTATCAACGACCTTAAAATTCCCAAGTTATGGAAATTCTCACATATATCTCCGATTCCCAAAACCCATCCTCCGGATCCAAGTAAACTCCGACCGATTTCTCTCCTTCCCATCCCAGCTAAACTACTGGAAAAATTCGTCCTTAACTCCAGCATAAAGAGCAACCTGGTAAATAGTTTTGGACCGCACCAATTTGGAGCCAGATCGGGTTCATCCACTACCTGTGCAATCATTCATTTACGACATCACTGTCTGACTCTTTTGGAAAATCCTAAAGTTGCCGGTGTCCAAGTCATAGCCTATGATTATTCTAAAGCATTTGATGTACTCTCACATAACCTTATTACCCGGCGTCTCCAAGTCCTGAACTTCCATCCAAGGTTTATTGAATGGATTAAAGACTATCTTAATGACCGTACCCAATCAGTTAGAATCTCAACGACTACCAGTTCTACTATTCCGGTCACTTCGGGTGTCCCTCAAGGCTCTGTCCTTGGCCCCGCTCTGTACTGCATGGCTACTAGTAGCTTTCAACCGGTCTCAAGTCAAACCTGTTTGACGAAATATGTCGACGACTCAACGCTCTGTGTTCCAATCTTCAAAGATTCAAACAATGACCTTGTCGAGAGAGAACACGACAACATGCTTAACTGGTCTACCTCGAACGGCTTAACTATTAATCTCACAAAATGCATCACTACGTACATTAAAAAAGCTGGTGAGTCTCACCCTATTGTGCTCGACAACGTTCCTATTGTTGACTCTTTCAAATTCTTAGGTGTTCTC
>JAUYWI010089342.1:0-12420 GCA_034780595.1 Parotoplana pacifica
AGCCCAATGAAAGCTGGTCTAAGTGGAGCCACCTACGGTGGAGAGGAAGAAGTTGAGGCAGCGTTAGACGGCTGGATTGAAAGCAATTACCATGTAACATTGTTACCATTACTTTTGCCGCAATAATAATTTCCGAAATCTAAGTTGTAGCCCGTTCTATGTGATATCAATATGGAATCTCAACTGTGCTCTAATGTCCATCTTTCAATACAGTGCGACGATAAAATATTTCTACAACATCTGCATAAGCTTTCTAATAAATGTATCAAACGAATAATTGTGCAGCTTTGTGTGTTTTATGTATTTCTTCATCCGCACTTAATCGCGCCAGATCCAATTATTGTGAAAATACTATATCAGTTACACGAAAATATTTTGAAATTATCACACAGATTTCGTGTTTCCGTCTTTGAATTTGCCAAAAGTACATATAACGAACTGTCGATGTATGTTTTTGATTTATATGGTGATGAAATAAAACCTTTACTGTTGATTTATTCAAAGTGTAAGTTTCCTGAAGTCGTCAATGTCTGTACTCCTTCATAAGCCAAATCATTTACAGTTTTTAAATCTAGAAATTCATTTTTACAAAAAAACAAAAATAATGCAAATATATTTTCAGTAGTGATATGAGTTGAAATTGATTCAATCTTACGAAAGTTCCTTTGATTTTCATAAATCTAATTGCTAATGTTTCAATTGTTCTGCTAGCTACTATTTCAGGTTGGCGATCAATAAAACGTTTAATATCATTTTTATCAACATCTAAAAGCTCTTCATGTTGTTTTCAAAGACAATTAATACAACAAGAGTTACAAATTTGAGTAGTCTTACCACAACGCTCTAAGCTGGAAACCATCGCATCACTCATCTTTCTGATTGAAGCGAATAAAAGGAAGTTTTTTAATTCTGTAAAAGAATTATTTTGTTTAACCAAACTACTAATACAGCTTTCGTTAAGTGCTCTTTTAAAGTGCTTCTGAATGACTCTCTTCTTTGAAGTCTTTTTTAAATCACCAACAGATATTTTATTGAACAATATATAGATGACTACAAAATTGGATAGGCATCTCACTAATGGGATACTGAATAGAAAATAAGGGATAACTGACTACGTAATTTGTAATACTTGACTAAATAATTGGGAATGCCTAACTATGTATGTATATACATAATTGGGGATACATCCCTGGTGAAAAAATCGTATAGGTGGCGTATAAGTTTTTGAATATAAGTAATTATTCACTGCGTGTAAGTAACTTAAGGCTCAGGTATAAGTAAGTCAGATGCATATTCAATACTTATATGTTACTTATACGCTTGGTATGACTATGTACTAATTGGGAATACATAATTAGGGATACCCGTGTTCTCTTCAACGCGCCCTTTACAAAACCATCCAAGCTACGTCAAGTAGTCCTTCCCAGATGTTTATTTCAATTTCTGAATTAATACTTACTCTATGGCTCTCTTTCTAGCCTTTGTAGTGACTTCTGCAGTCTGATAAGAGTTGTATTGTTCTGTTCATCTACCAATTTGTCAAGTTTATTCAGGGTGATAATTACGCTACCGTCTTGTTGTATGATAATCCCGCTGCCTCCTTTCATAGCGCCTACAATAACCAATCCATACTCTCAAGTCCGCCTTCCCAAATTCTTCTAGATATTTGTATGCTCGTCGATTTTTAGTCTCTTCGGGTTCAGATTTCTTGATAATCTTGTTAACCAGATTCGTAACTATTGTGATTTCCGTTATATTCTCCCATGATGGTGTGTGGGACAGATCTCCATCTGTCTCTCGGCGTGTATTTAATTGCTAGCCTATATTGGCATTTTCTATACCGACATTTATCCAGCTTCTTGTACTTTTTAGTCCGGTTTTACCCCTCTCTTTTACACATTCCCTCAAAGGATCGCTCTCTTCCCTTCTAAGTGCCTTTTCATATAACTTTACTGCTTTTCCTTCGCCCTGAGTTGATGATAGTCTTGATTCTGCTGAAAGAGCTTCTCTTGGTGTTGACTTTGAGTATCCTGTAATCGTTCTTGCAACTTTGTTTATTTTTGGTTCAATTGTTTGAAGATGGCTGGGGGCTGCTGCTCCAGCGTGTTCACCTGCACTGATAATGTAACCTTTTCTTACTGCTCTGATGTTGTTCTCCATAGCCTCATCTGAGGTTTGCCATACGCCTTAGCTGCGCAGTTCTTTGCTCATTTTTCTTTAACTGATTTACTTGTTCGTCCGATTGAAGTCGTCGATCTAGAATGATTCCTAGCAGTTTGATGTGCTTTGATGTCTTTATTTTGTGCCATACTTTTGGCATCTTTGTTCCATTGTGATAAGACCATCATTTTAGTTTTTCTCCTGCGACTACCATTTTCCACTTACCTTTCCCATTTTGTCACGGTATCTGCTGATTCTGTTGCCTTGCTTGCTGCCGTTTTCATTTTTCTACTCATAGCCAAGTTAGCTGTTTTATCTGCGCATAAATACAAGTCAATATAATTTTTCTGAGTTTTTCTGCCAGGTCTATTGTCCGAACACGGTAATTTGACTGTGACATGCAAACTTAAATTTTCTAAATTTATTTAATATTTATCGTACTTTTTTAACTTATTTTTAAGACGAAAATTCCATTTTGGTGCCGGTCCTTATATCTCGGGAACCATAAAATGAGACATTTCAAATGTTTAATTTAATTATTGAGATATTGTTTTCTAGAATTGATACATATCTCAGGTTTGATTAAAATAACATGTTCGTTTTAGTTATTTTGTTGCTATGCTATATCGGTATCCATAGCAAAAGTTGTTAAGTGGAAAGTTTAAAAATGGTAACTAGAGTTTTATATGATCAAAGACTCATTAAATTATTCTTATATGGAATAAATTTGTAAAAAAAACTTTTCCTATGCTATATTGGCAACCCTAGAAAAGTACAAAAAATTTAAAAACGAATTTTTGAGTCTTGTCATAAAGTTTGTCTAAGTGTCAAATTTTATTAAAATCGTTTAATGTCGTAGATGAAAAGTCTGAAGATGAAAGAAACCCTAGATTTTCCCCTTTTAATGAGAAGGAATCGAAAATAGCCCATTTTCAACGACCCTATATAGCCCATTGGACAAGGTTGAGCTGGGGACCTGACATTCAAATAACCGTTGTCTTAGAATTTTTCTGGATTTAAAAGTATATTTCCAAGGGAGTTATATATACATCAAATCTAACGTATCAAAGATATGTAAGTACATATGTATAGTTAGGAGGACACAAATTGATTTTTGTTACCAATTATATTGAAATATCAGAAAATTTAATTTATAATTTACAAAATTGAAAATTAGGTACACTTTGATTACCTTGCCTACATAAATATTAAAGTAGAATTTTAAGCAATAAAGATAACAATACCAATATACATACAAATATTTAAGTAATCATAAATCAAATTACTGAAATTACCTATAAAATTAAAACATAATGCTGTCTTGTTTAGTATTGCTGGAATTTCGGTCAATGATAAGCCAATAAAAAGAATCCATCTAAAGTTTGTTGGCAAATGAGCAACTATCAATATTTTTCTACAGTGGATCTCAAAAGTGCAATCATCAAATAAGTATTGACAATTCTGACAGACCTTATACTGCTTTCGAAGTGAACTAAACTCGGTGTATACTCTAATACTATTTAAGATTACCAATGGAGTATCTAGATTCCAAAGATTAATGTACAAACTTATCAAAGACAACAAACTCAAAGCTGTTTATACATATTTCTATTTTTGGATTGCCAACGTAGTCACAGAGGTGCTCAATTTATGAGTCAGGCCTCAAAGCATTTCCTCAACTCCAAATGTAAATCAACCATCAGAACGGCCAGTGTGAGAAGTACAATGACATCATTTGGAGGAGCATTCTTGGGAGAAAGATCATACCGATGTTCTCCATTCAATCAGATCACTTTTGTATAGTATGACAAACGAAATACTGCATGAGCGACTATTTAACTTTCAAAGGCGTACATCATATACATAGACTTCCATAACAGGACCCCCTTGTTCAAGCAGAATTTTTAAACGCTAACCCTAACAACGTTCATATTCGATTACTGATGGGATAAAATCTAGTTTCGCTAAAAGACATTGCTGCCGTAGACGAACCCTCACCAATTATTGAACGAAGTACTGAATACGACAATGAAAATGATGCCAACCTGAAAATGATGATACTGAATCTTCTCTACGACGTTCATCTCGTATTACTAAGAAACCAATTCACAATGGTTATGATAAATATAAATAATTCTCTTTGAATGGATATGACTTGTTATTATGTTTCAAATGCTAAATAGAGTTCACACTTTCTAATATTTAAAATTCGAATTGTATGAACTCCAATATACTATATTTAATCCATTCTTTTATAGTTATTTCTCGCATGCACTTATGCTTATTCATTCATACATATACGATTCAGTTTCTTGTTGAATAAAGCCTATTGCTAGGTTAGCTATTATACTTCTCTAATATTATAATGTAAATTCTAAAAGCATATAGCAATGTAAAGTTGTTTCTTCAGTACATAATATGTGCGGTAATTACAACATATTGAGTGAGGGAAACAAGGAAGAATCCAAATCTGTAATACATTGCTCGTCAGATTCAAAGCTAACAATTTTTTTATTAAGACTGTGATTACAGTTGATGAGACCTGGATTATATGTAGAAATGAAGGCATCTACAAGCAGAAGAATTGTTGGGCAGGAGGAGATATTCCTAGAACCAAGATAGTCGCGGTGTGGTTCACTGGAAAGTGCTTGAAGAAGGACAGACATTAGAAGTTTTTGTGATTTACTGAATGAGTTGAACGCCAGAATTCAGACTAAGATTCTCTAAGTCTAAAGATCGCATACAACTTCCAGAGCAACTTCAGAAAAGTTGCACAACCTTAACTTGTCTTGTCTACCCCATCCTCCATATTCTCCTGATCTTGCTCCAAGTGATTACTATCTCATTTCCTCACTAAAAGTACACATATCAGGCTTAAAATTCTCTAGCCGCAATGAAGTAACTAATTCTGTTAATTTCTAAATCAGGGTAAATATAACAGTTCTTTGCCAACGTATCAATATGTTACCAACAAGTTGGGCAAGATGCGTGGAGTTGATGGTGATTATTTTGAATAATTTTGTTTAACTTATTTATACTAATATTTTAAATCTATTGTTACATGTGTATTTTTATAGTCATTTATAATCAATTATGCAAGACTTTCCCTTTATATAAACGAACAAAATGTTCCGATAATATATGTATATGTCGTCCCCAATAAGTCGAATTACACAATTAGCTTAATGCGCACCAAACGTTCGTATTAAACTTATTACGCACAGTTTTTGCTCATCAATATTTAATACGGAAGTCTGCAGCTTATTCAGCAACCATCGTCACTCATGTTCTTTATCTGCTCATAGACACTTGACTGTGCTAGTCACATAACTAATCATGCCATCAGAGTCCCAAAGAATACGACATGTGAAAAGAAGAGTAAGTGGCTTGGAACGACTTTATAAACCACCAAAAGGACTGGAGGAAGCCAAGTCATACATTCACACTGAAGCAATGCACCATGTGATATCAGCAGCACACATTGCTTTTGGACAGGGCTGAGAAAAACGAATGCTAACTAAATTGTCTAAACAATATGTCAATATTTCACGGAAACAGCTACATATATTTGTTCTCTGTCAAACTGTCAACTAAAGAAATGTATATAAGCAAGCAAAGGTGTTGTAGTGAAACTGAATTTGTCAAAAATAATTTGAACCCGAGAACAAGTGTACTTCATTGATATGCTAAGTCAAGCCGATTGCGGTTAAAAATACATTATGCACTATCAAGATATATGAAAACGAAAAGAGCTGCCTGCTGACGTTGCGTTCATTTACTTAGAACTTTTACCTTTTGGTGCTCCTAGTATTTTACAACCGATAATGGGCGAGAGGTTGTTGCTGAAAAAAAATAGTAGCCTGATGTTTTGAATGTGCATGGTAAAGATCGACATCTTCAAAGTCAAGGCAAGGTTTAAAGGGCCAATGGTGATGTTGAGAGTATGTTAGCTAATTGGTTGAATGATATCAAACATATCAATGCTTGAAGTGTCCTGTTATAATAAACACAGCTATCAATAGAGGCATGGAAAGGTCACCTTTGCGAGCTCTGTTTAATCAAGATCCGATTTTAGGGTTAGCAAATATGATTCCTCCTGAACAGATAACTGCTGTGCATTTAAAGAAAGAAAAATAAGTTCAAGAGTTTTGGGATGCCTTGTATGTTGATGCCGTAGTCGAAATTGCTCTTGAAGAAGCAATTGATGAAACCGTTGACGAAGATAAAGAGGTTGAAGACGATGGTCTTGTCGTCGAAGATATAGATGGTGCTGCGCTGTTGAAGATGCAGCTACCGGATTCAGAGAAAAGTGCAGTATTTGTTTGGAAAATAGCATCAGTCGGTGACCTGTACCAAGTGCGAACGAAACACGCACACAGTTTGGGGAGAGCTGCTTGATTCTCAACAGGAAGAAATATCTCATGATTCCGCCCGTAGAGGTCAAATAAAGCTACAGAATATATGTCGCGTGCGTCCAGTAACAAACTCAAAGTAGCTGCTTTGCACAATCCAGTTTTAATACCAATTTCTGAATTCACCAGAGCAAAAACAGACCACAGAAATGTGCCTGTATCATCCCGTCAGTTGACTATGACAAAAAGATATATAAAATTACTACGCGGTATTGTAAATTAAATAAATTCTTCGTACGAAATTAATTTTCTGTACCAGGAAGCAAGTAAATAAATGCTGAAGATGTCGTTGCAGTGACCAAAACAGTTTCTATTCTTGAAGCAGCTAGAGCTGCCAGTATTGGTCATAGACAAGGCTTTATGAAGTGCAACTGTACAGGAAACTGCAAAACCAAGAAGTATGCCTGCAAGGAACAAGAACTGACTTGTAATCCAACAGGAACCAAATGCTGTAATAAATAAACTGTTTCAAATTTAATTCATCATCATTGTTGATGTAGGTTAATTTTATATATTTTATGAAATCAATTTCATTAAGCTAATTAGCAACTTTTTTCCTGCGTAATAAGTTTAATACACAGATGGTGAAAATTATTAAACTTATTACGTAATTCAGCCTAATAGTCACGCCATATATGTCATGCCTAATATATAATAGTATATAATAGTATGTAATAGTTACGTTAACACAAATATATTAACAAAATCAATGACAACAATATAGCTTTTGCGTTCAACATGTCTTTTATGGCCAATTTTGACAAGTACCTACCTAATTTCGTTCAGCCAACAAATCAATTTTTAATAGTAATTATACTATGTGGAGGACAAGAATTTTTTACAAATTATCCTTGTACATTCCCATTTTGTAAATAGATGCTAAAAATCAATTCTTTCTTGAGATAAAAAATATAAATTTATATATTCGTGCATTTTCATATTGGAATTATCACTAGAATGTTTCTCGATGCTGTTCTTCCAGATCGTTGGGTTGGCAAAGCGTCCTGACCTCTCTTTTTGCAAAATCGCATTGGGGGTTTATTATAACACCGAACTATTTTACATAAGTGGCACACAGTAAATAGTTTGGGTTCCAAAAGATCCACTATGAAACTTCAGAACATTCACAAAAGAAGTGTCAGATGTTTTCAGTTAGGTATTGATCAAAATAATCTACAGATGAACCCGTTTGACATTTCAAGTAAAGTTTTGATTCATTTGTTGTACACAATTCAAAATATAATGTAAATAACTCAAAATAAAAATCAATTTTTAAAACTCTTTTTTTAATTTTAGTTTTTTAAAAAGTGCAGAGAACTTATTGCACATCGTGATGCTGACCAGTAATATCTACAAAATAATGTACCAAAGTGATTCATTGGGAGGGTGAAATTAAAGTGAGTTATTACTCCGTTTTAGGTTTTTTATTTGAATATTGATCGTTTGCGGCACTGCTAAACCTCTCATTATGTTTTTCATCGGCTATTGGTAAAACTGCTTTGCTATAGGAAGGCTTTAGTTTACCAGTTGTTCGACGACCAACTTCACTGAAAAGAAATAATACATTCATTTGTCAATTTGAAGTAAAAGGTGATAAGAACGATGTCCTCGATTAAAGTCATTATTATTACATCAGACTGAAGATCTCAAAAAGAAATTCAAACTAGAATAGCAATGGCAATACAGCATTTACAAAAAGAAAGAAATTCAAACAAAGAGTCTAAAAGTTTAGAAACAAAGAAGAAAACTACACGTGTTGTTGTTTTACAATGTAAACATGTGCTGGTTAAAATCCCCAGTACCCATGTCCAAATTATTTACTCTGTCAGTTACGAACCCACCCTATTAAGAATCTACCGAAGATGGCTTTAATCACCAATGTCCAAAATCCATTTTTTCAGAAGTTGTGGGTTATGTAAAGTAATTTAGTGGGAACTGATTGCCGAACTGGAAAGCAAATTTAATACCCCCACAACATCTTATTGAAAATAAAATCGATTTTTGTGATTCCGTTTTTTTACTTTTATTTATTTGTAGAGGCTACTCTGCAGAATGAATTTCCTTTTGTTTGTTGTTTGATGTACTGAGAACCCTTGTACAAACCATATGTTGCTGTATGACGACTTCTGGGGGCTCTACCTCCACACCGCCGACTGACTGTACCGGTATAGAGGCTGTTATCTACATCTTGTTTCATGATTACTGTTTTCTGATATCATTAACATCTGGTCCTAATTACCGTACAATTATTATAAACTGCCCATTTTGGCAGTTTTATGACCGATAAAAGTTTGCTAGTTTTCCTGGATTTATGTAAAATGTAGGTAATTTTATCAAAACTCAAATTCAATGGTGAGCAGTTTGAAGGGTTTTCTATAATGTACTGCTGATTTGTTTACCTTCAGAAATTCTTTGACGTTAATAAAACAACATTACATAAAATTCTTTAAATGTTTGTAAATGCTACTTTGTATAGTCAATGGCTACCCATAGATGTTTTTAAGATTTAAAGTATGTCCATTGTGAATATTGTGTATAGAAGAACTATTTAATAATGTTTAAATAGAAAAAGTCTGTATCTAATAAAAATTATTTGTATTGATTTGTGTCCTTAACATGGATGTCACAATTGAGGAAAAGGTATATTTTATTTCATGGACTGTTGGATTTAATTGTGAAAAAAGTAGAAGAATATTTAGAGATAAATATGAAAAAGAAGCACCTCCGGTATCAACAGTAAAATATTGGAAATGTAAATTTATAGAAACTGGAAGATTAGTTGCAAATCGTCCACGTTCTGGACGGACCCAAAAACTACCACAGATGAAGGAAATAAAGAAAATTTCATCAATGCTGTTAATCAAAAGCCATCTACGTCTATTCGAACCATTTCCGAAGACATCAATATTTCCGTTGGTTCAGTGTGTAAGATATTGAAACAGGAAAAATTCGATGCATACAAACCGATCATCAAGTCAGTTTACAGGCGTGTAAATGCTCACTTCCAAGTAGATGGTATGACAGGCGCGCATCTTTAGAATGTCCTACCAGAAGTCCTGATCTTACTGTTTGTGATTACTGGTTATGGTCGTAACTTAGTAGCAAAGTCTATGGCCCACCTGGACATTTATTTCCAAATCTTTGATCACTACAAAGAAAGATAGAACCAGAACCTGCAACTATTCCTCTTCGTATGTTTCGAAATAGTAATGCTGATTTCCCCAAAGCGAATTTCTTAAATGTTTGGACGCTCAAGGTGATCCTTGTAAATAAATCAGTGAGTACAACTTATCTTAAACTGGGTATAATGTTTCTTTTAATATTACATTATCTGTTATCATATTTATACCATTTTTAATAATAAAGTTTTTGAACAATTAACGCCAAAGATTTTCTGAACACCCTGTAGATATATCTAACCAATTTTCTAACTGTAATGCTGAGGAGAGTATGACCAGGGCGTTTATTCAAGGCCCAGCGCGTTTAATATGATCTAAATGTTTTCGATCATGCGTTTAATTGACGCCAGGCACATCTTGAAGGTAGGGTCTTGGTCAAATATATACAGTATTTGATGAAAATCTAGTGCTATTGGATTCAAATATTGATTTTCTAGACACTTACGATAGATTCTGACTTTTGATTATATCACTAATTGGTTTCAGATTCTCTGTTCGTATCCCTAGCATTATCAATTGAGTTTTGTACTTATCCAGTTTGACATAGAGATTAACTATGTCGGTTTCTTTGTTAGACAATTTGCTTTCTAACATGTTGCGTTTTCTTTGCTCAATTAACAGCATATCTAAGGTGTAACAAATAAAACATATTTGATAATTTTTTGTGCAAACATCATAATTTTATCGAATTTATTCCAAATTGGGAAATGGGTAAATATACTGGGTCTTGCAAAAGAATTTCATGTTGTCAATATGTAGAACCTAATATGTTAAAACATATAGGTATTTAAGTAAAATATGGCTATATTGAGTTTAGGATTAGATTTATAAATAAATCAATAATAGAATTCCGTTCGAGTTCAATTTTTCAAAAAATGTCGTTTACATAAATAGCGAAGCCACAGTTATGATCTACTTTGGAATATGTTTCATAAATATTTTTGGAATTGAACGAATGGTGTAGGAATTAACGGACTTCTAACTAACAACATTTTTTTGCTAGACAATATGCATTATATAAATTATGCAGTAAATATTGATTTAAAATACCAAAAAATATTGTTGTATTTAATATTTAGTTTTTAGAATCCAACTGATATTTCTCTTTATAAAAAAATAAAAACAACTTATTAGTACCTTTCAATTCATCAACCTGTTTCTTAAATTCTTTCAATAAACGAGCATGGTCGTTCATTGGCTCTGGTATTCTGATACCCAATTCATTTAATTTGTTGCTGGTAACCTCCAAGTCAACTTTCATTCGTTTTAATTTCTCATATTCTTTGGCCTGAAGATTATAAAGTTTTTCACCGCTTAGTTTTACAGAACTTGCTTTATCGGAGCTGAATATAGTTTCACTATTAATCTCATTCTCAGCGTTGAACTCTTCCAGATAAGCCAACACTTCTTTATGCTTTTGTCTAAAAATGATTGTTTTAATACATGTAGGTATAAAACACTGATTTCAATTATACCTACCTATACGTTTCAGAGGCTAGATAGAGCAGATGAATAGGCAGAATTTGTTATCGCTGCTTTGTAATTACTTTGCTTATGGTTGGCAAAATTCAGTGATTTTGTATTAATACAGCGACGATTAAATACTTTTTATTTAATAACGAAATAGCAACAATTCAAGGATAAATTAAAACTTCAATATACAAATAATATTCTGTAAGTGAACTCTATATAACGTCTTTGGTTGGAGGTCAGTAGGTACTTTGTATTCAAAATATATTGACATACGCAAAAAAAGTACAGAAATTTTTTTATAGTTTATGCAAAGTCCTAACTAAGAAGTCCTTTTGATTTTGTGGAAGAGACAAGTGGCCCTTCAAAACTGTATATTCTCTTTCTTGTCCTCTTGTGGTGACGTATTGACTCAGTGGGTGTTCTTTGAATTGGACAATTCTTTGGAGCAGTTTCACGTCAGCTTTTTTCACCAACTGCGTGAATTGTGTAGAGGTTGGTTTACAAAAAAATAGCAAATGAATAATGAAAATCACTCAAATATTTTAGGAAAATCGTTCGAATTATTTAATAAATGGTGTCTGATGCAGTTTATTGATGAAATAACTGCTATCTGTATTTAATTTATTTTTAACATTTCGAACCTCAATCGAAAAATAAAAAGTTAATTTATTTCACTCAATTTCTCTATTTGGTAGCAGGTGTTCAAAAAATATTGTAATTGGTCAGTAAAATAACTAAATTACATTATGTATATTTAATTAAAGAAAGCAGTAAAATATTTTTTAAAAACATAAAATATACATGGTTTTCTAACTTTTATTGAGGCTCCCAATGATAATGTTTTTTTATTTTTTTGCCAGTCAGAAAACCGAGACTAATTTGTAAACAATGACAGATTTTTAAACAAGTAATCCGTTGCTCATAACAGCATGTGACCTTCATACAAATATTTCGTCATTATTTAAACATTTTTGATTTTCCAGTAAAACATGCGAGTTATCTACTGAAAACAGAGATCAAATAGTTGTATTATGACAGTAATGTGTTAAGTTTAAGATATTTCACCTTTCATTGTTCATTGAGTTGCATTAGCAAAACAATGCAAAGATAGTACAAAACCAAACTTTTGGACGGGGCTGCATGTTATCTCCTTGAAGTGGCATCTACAGGGCTGCATGTTATCTCATTGAAGGGGC
>JAUYWI010089353.1:0-12420 GCA_034780595.1 Parotoplana pacifica
TCTGTTCCAACACACCCTCATCCAATGACATCCCGGTATTGCCTCTGTTCCAACACACCCTCATCCAATGACATCCCAGTATTGCCTCTGTTCCAACACACCCTCATCCAATGACATCCCAGTATTGCCTCTGTTCCATCACACCCTCATGCAAACGTATTCCTCCTCCATCTGTGGAACTGATCACCCCCACACCATTACTTTTTAAGAATGTTTGTCTGTTTGACATACTGACTGAGGAGATCTGGCAATATGCCGCACTCGCTGTCTGCTGTTTCCTGTGCGACATTCAAATGTGCTTTTATCTGTAAAGATTACATGACACCAATCATCATCGGACCAAGTATATGATCTCTGGCGAACTTCAGATGTTTGGCCTTCATAGTGGGTCAGGTTTGGGACATGCGAAGCTCTGACAGCTTTGCAGCTCCTCTGCTGCAATCATTTTTGCATAGTAGAAGCAGTCACATTAACTGCGTGGTTGGATAATTGTCCAGCTAACTGTTTCGATGACAGCAGAGGTTCTTTATAAAGTATATGGTTGTTGTTTTCCATCACTGTTCTTGAATAAATCCTAATGAGTTTAAATTACTAACATATTAAAGCCCATTAAAATACTCATTTAATGAATTATATAAGAGAATATTTTTTAAATATTTTTAGAAGTTAATAAAAATAATTCAGAAATTTTTTAAAGGGTTAAATTTCTGAATGGTCATAATAATCTGTCACACACTGTAATATGTGCTGCTTAGAGACAGAATCATTAATAGTAGCATTCTAATGTATGTGTTAACAGGGCAATAATACAAAAAACAGAAATATTTTAATAAAAATATAGTACTTGTTCATATTACTCGCAAGTGATAACCCAGGACAGCTGATTCGGCCTTGTTGGGCCTCATCAGCTAGCCATAATCACAGCCTGAGCAATATCAAATGTTCGTATATTTCATATCAAAGCATAAAAGAGAGGAACATTTGCAATAGTTGCATAAGAAAAGTGACAATAGAAGATATTCAGAAGAAATATGTTGTAAACTTGATTTCTTATTAAGGGGTTTAAGAGTAATAATAAACAAACAGTTATACATACTTTGATTAAAGTATACTACTTATCTATATTACTCGCAAATGCTAGCCCATGACCATCAGCTATGCATAAGCATTGCCTAAATAATATAAAATGTTCGTATATTTCATATCAAGGCATAAAAGTAAAGAAAATTTGCCGATTTTGCATAAGAAGAGAAAAGGTAGAAGATAGTGACAAAAAAGTATTTGGAAGCCTGTTTTTTTATTAAAGACACTCACGCTGTCAAAGCAGGTCCTGGCCAATTAATGGGGTAAAAGTAATATTAAACAAATCAGATCTGCTTTGATAAAAATGATATTTTTTGCCAATGATAGCCCAGTATCTTCAGACCGTTAACTACTTTGGGATCTCCGTCTTTCAATATTGACTTTCTGTGTGAGAGAATTGCGCATTCATTCATTGTTAAGTATAGATTATCCTGATCAAGCTGAATACACAATTTTATTGATGCCATTGTTTCAGATGTGATTCTAATATTCCCAGAACTACCAGTCATATAAGTATGTGCATATAGAGAGAGATTAAAGCTGATGATAATTTATTTTAATACATAATTTATTGATTTCTCTTATCAATGCTATTGTTTGCTTGACACTTTCTAATAGGCAATGTGTTGTATATTCAAGATGTCCTCTACTTATTTAATTTTATTTGCTTTCACATCCTAATTTAGCATTTGTTCGTACACAATATCTAGGCCAGTACGGACTACGTGTACATGAAATACATCTGAGAACAGTGGCATTTTCACCTAGTGATTTTAACCACAGATTAAAACACACTGTACTGCTATTAAAAATATATAAGTGGTTTTAAGATATTCAATTTAGCTATTCTAATATTGAAATACATTTAAATTTTATTTGTTTCTATCTAGTTGTATCATACTGAATAAAATCTAAATTTGTATAGTTAGATTTATAAAATTTAATAACGTTAATAACACGAATGAATTATACATGGTGGATTATTATACCTTGTTTTGGTACCAACTCTGGTTGGTCTGTTACAATTTATTTAACTAATTGTATCAAATGGTTTATAATTTCTATTTTAGTACCACGTTTTACCATTTTTAATCAATATTGGCTTGCAATATAAAGGTTATACTGTAACAGAATATAATAATCTACAATGTATACTTCTTCTTTTTATTAAATTTACATTTTTATTAACGTTTAATTTTCGGTAGTTATAATAAAATTCAAATCCTACGTAACATAGACATTTATCTGAGTTAGAGGCAAAGCTTTAAATCATTCTCATTGAAAGCAAGGGGGGTGCTAAGTAAACTTGGGGCGCTCAATATCCCTTGGTGATCGAATTTTGGAGCGCACAATTTTTAAACAATTGATTATTTTAAAAAAATTATCGATTTCTGCAACCAAATTTGATATATCAGGGGCGCAGGTTACGAAAACAAACGAAATTAATGTTTTTCGCCGGAAAATTGTCGTTTTGTTTCTTGCATGGGGCGCGTGGCAGGGCCGAGGCCCCATTTTAGTCTACGCCCTTGAAAAGCTTTTGCTATCTAAAAAATAAGACTGATGATGACCTCTTCATAATCTTCAGGGCGAACGGCGTGTGATTGACGTGACGCAGCTGCCCCTCACACGAAAGTGGGTTCCTCCTCTCGCGGACCAGAGACCACAAGAGTCACGGAAACTTTGGTTCTACGTGACAGACGCTCTCAGGAAGGGCGACATCAACAAGGCAACTCTTTGCAAACGAGAGGTCAGTGGTGTTGATATGAACTTAGCGCAGACGCGTGTCTATTCTCTGAGTCGTGTTGGAGGAAAACCGAAAAGACTACCGACAAACAGTTTAGTTTGTGTATCATTTAAAAACTGATACTCTTTTCTGGAAGACACATTTTCAATTTTACGCCTCCATAGCGTAAATAAAATAAAATTAAAATCTCATCATGGAACTATTGACATCTTTGTTACGTTTATGAGAAACTTTAAAAAAATAAATAAAACAAACGTTATTTTTCTAATAAAATGTTGTTTATCTTTCTTTGTAGTTGGAAGAGAGACAGAGGGCCAGTGAAAAGTACCGCAAAGAACACAAAATGGCTTTTCCAACGAAATATTTTGCGAAAATTGGAGACGTCTGGACCTATCAGAGACCCGGGTCTAACTAATTGAATGAGAATTAATTCTTCTGCTTCCTTTTGTTACTTTGTTATCTACACATCGCTTTCATTGATTGATTAACACACATATAATATGCCAATAGTATGGTTATTCTACCAGATCAAACACAGTTATATGATTATTTTTTTGGCCAATTGATTATTTAACAGTGACCGGTGTGTCTACTCTAGGGGAGAGTTGACCGATTTTATTGATAGGACGGGGCAAATTACTGGACTCAAAAGTGTAGTAATGCTGCTAATTATTTGGTTCGTTTGATTATCATTTTGTTATATTATAGCGTGCGTCTTATCGTGGAGCCATGTGATAATAATGGGGCTGTGGGCAATTTATTTTACACTGGGGCAATTACAATGATCCATAGAGCATTGGGGCAATTACAATGATCCATAGAGCATTGGGGCAATTACAATGATCCATACAGCAGAGCTAACACACTGAACCAAAGACAGGATTCTATTATTTTTAGTGGATTGTAATTTCTAGTATTAATGTGCCACTTTGTACGAGTACTCTAGAATACAGCTTTCTTATTTAGTTGGCTACGGGTGTCCGTATTGAACTGACCGTGACTCAAAGTACCGTCAAAGATAACTTGCATTTTATGAGTTTTGAAGTGGTGAAGTCTTCATTATTATGAAATAATACTTTCATCAAGGCTTGATCAATATTTTTGTGCAACAGTTTTTCTTTTACTCTTATCATAATATAGTCTTGTAATTATGTAGTATGCTGATAATATCGAGACTTCAACATAATTATGGATTGCATTGAACAGACTAAAATTTTGAAGCTTCAAAAATGTGTCATAATGAGGTAAATTGTTGATATCTTGTGGCAATCGCCAATATTGGTTTAACAGTAATGAAGTTGACGTGACAAATTTTACGATTGCTATTTAATAATCCCGCCTAGAGAGCTGTTTGGATTAGTTTTAGGTTATCTCAGTACAAAAAAAATGATGCAATATTTTATTACCTCAGATTTCAATTTAAAATGAGCATAATTTGATCAACACGATGCTCCTAAGCAGAAAAGTATTACTCAAATATTCTATTTCTGTATTGACGTCTGTTTCATTATATTAATTGGTTTATTTTTTGGGTTGAGACAGTTAATTTATTTTGTATGAATATTCAATGAATGCATAAATTTGATTGCCATTTTTTGTTAATTTGCAATATGGAACGTAGCCGAGAGGTTGGCTTGGCTGCCTGCCTGCCTGATGTTGTATTGCAAAATTCACTATCATTGTTGTAAATAGTTGTAGGTACTACTATTCTATACTACTGATGCATAATTTAATGTAACTCTTTGGTGTATCTGAGGCCAAAGAAAACTAATTTACTTTATTTGAGTATGTACTTACGAGACGACAGCTGAATGTTCAATTATTATAAACTGTATTTTTTATATAAAATTATTGAATTTACATAGTTTACATTAAGACATTATACTTATGTGATTGTCTAATTTAGTAATATGAATTAATGCCATTTACTTATAACTTTCTGTGACGTGTTTTTGCTACAAGAAAACGGGCATGGCTTAGTATTCTATCATCTAGTATACGGGGGTGGGCTAAAAGTAGCGCGACAGTTATGAAGATAAGAATGGCAGAATTCTAATTACATGATCAGTACAATTCAAATCTAAATTTATAAATCTAACTACAAGAAATCGTGTGGGAACAAGCCGAAATCTACAGTAACTGTTCAAACTGCAATCCGTTCATTCTTTTGAGAACACTATCACCATGCAGAAGCACACAATTCCTGTTACTGTCCTCAATTGAAAACTCCTCTGTAATTACTGCTCTCAATTCGACCGATGTTCTTGGTGTTCTTCTGTGTTATGTGCATTGTATGTCGTGCTACTTTTGGCCCACCTTGTATAACAATGAAGCAGTGTGGTTGAATTTCAAGTTGCATCAGCGCTGATCGAAAAATTTGAGAAGTAAACTTTGATTTCGAGTTTATAAAATAATTTTTGCATATGATTAGTTGTTTAGTTATTGATTTGTCGATTGTAGAAATTAACCATTTGTGCATTTATTGCTAGGTGACTTGAGAAAAGTAGGCTCATATAAATATATAGCAGCAACAGGTACTTGACTGTGATTAACATCATAATTGCTGGTTTATTGTATCTGCCTATATGATCAATAACTTTGAAATTGACAGTTTTGTCGTAACGATGTAATTTAGTATTATAAAAAAAGATTGAACAGATTTAGATAGAAAGAATAACTGACAAGCAGTTTTTCCCTTTTCCAGAAAGTATTTTTTATGTAAACCGAGAACGCTATATGATAGAGGTACTTACTTTTTATGCTAATGACGTTTATATTAAAAATATTAGAAAAATTTAGGTTTATAGTACACCTACTGTCCTCATTTCTTGTAGGAATACCAGTTATAGCGATAGAATTTGTTTCATTTCAATACTGTTGACAATTAATTAGCTAATTCAACTAACAGATAAGATAACATGGTTTTTAGAATCACTATAAGTTGCAAATGATTAAATTTTACAATTAAAATAAAACGAATTTTTTCGTAGGTGTATTTTAGTTCCCCGTATTATAACACACTATTTGCTCAAACCCTACTGTTTTGGCAATCTACGTAAAGACAGAGTAATTATTAGTATTTGGATAATATTTTTATTTTATGTTTAATTTGGTAATAAATACAGTTCCTGATTTCGAAATATTATATCTTCGTTCTATTATTGTTTTTTTATAACTTTCCAGGGTAAAAGTTTTCCTAATCCCACTCCAGAGATTTTACGGTGTAACCTACGGTACCTACTGTATTATACGACTGTCATATGCGACCATACATTTTTGTACCGATCGCTTTTTCCAATCTCTCCCGCCATATTAACCAAACCTGTATTATGCGATGACCTGTCTAACGCGATCAACGACCTCATTGGGGTGGCATTTTCGAAGTATTTACCTTTCTCATACGGGCACACAGATATACAATTTTTTTTTCTGAAAATGTAGTAGATTTATTCACATACGCTCTTAAAATTTGATGATTTAAAATTCTGTGATTTAAATCTGAAATCGTCGCTGTGACTTGATTAAAACTATCTATGCATGGTAAATAACATTTATGATTTAAATTTGAAATTGCTGTAGGTACTTGATTAATTTCAATTCATGGTTGTGCTAAGTATGGCTGATACGGTAGTAAAAATATTTATCGATCGAATTAGAGCAATTACTTTTAAAAAGCTAGAGATAATGGTGCAAACTATATTACAAGGGGGTGGGTAGCAGAAAGGATAGGGCACAGTGAAGAATTTGTCAAACTAAATTGGAATAGGGATCCATATGATAGTAAAATGGACAAAGTTGCCATTGGTAAATCAGGATATGTCATGAATGAACATCAAAAGAGAATTATTCGATTAAGTTCGGGAAAACAAAAAGAAAAGTACGCGAAATTGACACAACTAATTGCAACAGCTAGAGGTGTGCTTAGCGTGCCTACATATTCATCTACCTATAATATTCCTGTGTGTACCTAATTTACAAAGGTCATTATGTAATTGTGTAATGTTAGATCTACATAAAAGGTAGGCTTAAAAATCAATTAAATCACTTTTGTGTTACATAAACCATGTCAGCTACTCGAAAAAGGAAAGTTCTAACTTTTGAAAAGAGAATAAATGTCATTAATTGCCACGGGATAGGGGAAACTGCAATACAGATTTCTCAGTCGCTGGGAGTTGGGAATACCCAAATACAATCCATTATAAGTGATAGAAAAATGATAATATCCCGCTGGGAAAGTGGAGAATTGTGTTGGAGTAAAACTCTTAAGAGGAAATGTACTTATGGTGATGTAAATGAAGCTGTGTTTGAATGATTTACGGATGCTCGTGCCCAAAATCTTCCGATATCTGGACCTCTGATCCAACATAAAGCAACCAAAGAAGCTTCAAAACGTGGTCTCAATTCGTTGAAGGCGAGTAACGGGTGGCTGCAATCATGGAAGTAGTGTCACAACATCAAGGCGTCTGTTCTTTGTGGTGAGAGTGATATAGTGTACCAACACATGTAATGGTTATGAAGAATGCGATATTTTAAACGCCAACGAGTCAGCTCTATTTTATTGAGCATTGCCCAAAGATTATATATTAACATATATATTAATATATAATCTTTGGCATTGCCTGCCAGATCGTTAGTCCAGAAAGGTGACTCCACTTCAGGTGTAAAAATGTCAAAAGATGGAGTATCATTTCTTCTCGCATGCAGTCTCACTGGCGACTTTTTTCTCTTACTGTATATTACGACCTTGTGTCTTATACGACCTTTTTCTTTGTCAACTAGGAAGTCGTACCTATAAGGCAGGTTGTACTGTATTACAATATTAATCCCTGAAGGATTACTTTTTTTATAAAAACTATTTTTATGTAACTTTAACTTGCAATATTCAATATGTAGAGGTTAACTGGATATACCTACATATGAAAGCAAAATCTTGAATCAAATGATGTTAACATTCTACTCATGTAAGAAGAATTCTATACACTGATACCTACAATCAGGGACATGCTAAAACAAATACGTTTCCTATCCAAATTAAAAATATTGATCTTTTTTTTATTTTTTATTAACGGAATAATTAAAGCAGTATCACTAAAATTACAAATACCTCTAGTAGTTCTTTTGTTATAAGATGGTAATAAAAAAGAGTTGCCTTTTTATTAAATAATCTTTAAAAATATTTCAGCAAATAACCAAATCTTGTTGGATACATACATAATGTCATTATTGTGACTTGTAGTATTCATAAAATTGTTGATTGCTATAACTTTAAAAAGATATATTTCTTCAACAATTTTGTAACTATTACTGAAATAAATCAGAATATACATACAATCTTCTCTTAAATTTTTGTGGCTTCCTCAATCTAGGAATTCTTCTAATCGTAGATGTAATTCTCTTGTCAGATTTGGAAAGATTCAAAATTTATTATTGGTTATATATTCAGATAAAATTACAGAGAAGGCAATTCAGAAATTCCATAATATGTCTATATATGTAGATATGATAATAGACTGCCTGACGTGTAAAGTCCAGAGAGAAGCATCATGGGATATGATGTTCGCAGATGATGCGGTTTTAGGATTGGAGTGAGGGGCAGAGGTAGAACATAAACTAGAAATGTGGAGAGCAGCAATGTAGGAGAAGGGAATGCGAGTTAGTTGGCATAGATCGGAGTATTTGAGATTGAGAGCTAAACATTGAAGAGGTAAAAATACAGGAAGAAAAGCTCAATCTAGTAGAGTAGTTCAAAATATCTGGACTCAACAGTTCAGGCAGATAGATGTTGAATCTGAGAAAGAATTGAAGAAACGGATACAAGCTGGATGGTACGCATGGAAAAGAAAAATTGATGCTATATGTTACAAAAAAGTAACAGACAAGGTAAAAGGTAAAATATATAAGACAATTAGTGAAACCAGCAATGCTGTATGGGATATAGAGACTGTGACCTATGTAGCAGAAAGAAAAGTTACAGTTGTAGAGATGAAAATGCTAAGGTGGTCTTTAAGACTGACAAGACGTGACAAAGGGAAAATGAAAAGGTGAGGATAACTATTAAAGAATTGAAAGAAAAATTGTGGCAGGTCAGTATCCGTTAGTTTGGATGTGTAGTGAGAAGAGAGGTAGACTATGTGTGGAGATAAGTCAGAAAGATGGAGGTGGGTAAGAGATGGCATGAAAGACCCAAAAAGAATTTGGAAGAATGCATTTGTGAATACAAAGAAGGCGGGAGTCAGAGAAAAGGAGGAGGTAATGGATAGCAAGAAGTGGAAGAAAATGATCTGCAGCGGCGACCCCACCTAAATGTGGCAGAAGCCAGATGAAAAAGGTTTTAAAATTTAATATAAATTGTATGCGCAAAGAATTATTTTATGATTCAATTTTATATAGTAATATATATTTCTGTAAAAAGATTAAAATGAAGAGTACACTTGTTTAATGGTGATGGGTATGTTTAAAGGGCTCAATTCCTGCTAAATATTAATCTGCTATAAATCTATTTTTATATTAATATGGAAATATTTAAAAATTATCTAGCAAAATATGTTATAGATAATTTTATTTTATTTAAAAAATATAACATAATTTTTAATCTAAATATAATTATTTAACTATATTAAATTCATAAATTAGATATCTAAATTTTGCAAATACACAATAAATTTATAGTATAAATACTAATGTTATAATAGTGGATGACTGAAAATGGATATTGAAAGTGATAATGTATGTTTATGGCAGGGGATATTGTTCCGTCAATAGACATACTCGACGGAACGATAGCGTTTATATTTATTATTCTATCACGGATATTGTGGATATTGTTCCGTGACGTAGTAAAACTGAAATGTGTTTCGAGGCAGAAAATAATGTATACTATTATTAATGATAAAAAACTTTTACCACGCCATAAACTGACTAAGCATAATGCCATAGATTTAACAGAACTATATTTATTATTCCGTCATAGAACAATATACACTTCATATGTTTATAGACTTTAAAATATGTTCGTTTTCTAGTTAGTTGAAATATATAATTGGCATAGATTTTATTTTTTAAACTTACTTAGTCTTAGATTAGACAAAATACTTATTTCTCATCACAAACACACTGCAAAAAATGAATGTCATTACCCATGGCTAAGTGTCTCCTTATGTAGAATAAATCTTTACTGCAGTGCAGGCTGCAGCATAAATAAAACTAATATCAGTCAAGCCTTTGCTTTGTCTTTGACAGTACTATCATAGAAATGAATGTAATCCAACTAAAAGATGTGTAAAAATTTAAATATAGCTTCAACATAAAAACAACATCCCCAGTGTTTCCAGAGCTGTGCAATTCCATGTTTAGTTAGGCACAGTTTTTCCCTAAAAAGCAGGCTTTCTGTGTGATTTCTATACTGAGTCTGAAAGAGAGTATATTTTTTAGAAATGCAACTTTTTGAAACAGCAACCCTCAAAATTTCCTAAAACCTTGTACAATAACTAACTTAATTTAATCATTATTTATTTACAGTTCAAGGTCAAGGATATCTTATTTCAAGTTTGTTTGTGCAACATTGTTATGAAGTCTAAATCTTCAACAGTCAAGTTGCCAGCTTCAGAACATTCTTCTATAACATTGGCTAAATATTTTAATCAGTTTATAAACCCTAAATAACCTTGTCATTAATAACATCATATCTATGTTTGTCTTATATTCCAATCAGAGTGTGATTTATAAAAAGGATTTTTCTATAACAATCAATAATATTATTTTTGTAAGAAACTCTTAAAAACATGTAGGGTTTGCAGCCATAGCACATGTCAGGTTAAATAACATTTAAAAAAGTTAATTTAAAAATGGTGAAAAAGTTGCATTTTCTATTTACATATTTAATTTTGAGCCTGCATTGTGTAATTTCATCTTGCCTGTCTGAAAATGATGAAAATGAACTCTGGAAATGCTGCATCCCTTCAAAATCAAATCAAAACTATGTAATCACGTGCATCTTGTTCTACACCCAAGCTGAAGCATAATAAGATGGCAAGTCCAGCTCAGTGATTGAAAATACCATATAGTATATCCAAAATCCATAAAACAATCACAGTCAGAAATGAAAAATGTAAAATATTAAAAATGCAAAACAATAACAAGAAAATTGGTGCAGGACTTAGCACCCCCAGTTGTGAGTTTTAACCAGTTTTATGTGTACATAACCATCACTCTTTCCATAATCTAGTTATTATTCAAAATGTAAAAGACTGAATATGCACTAGTTGAATTAAAAGGCAGAACATTTTGGAGACTGCATTATTTCCAAAGATCTTTGGCCCTCAAGATTGCCTGATCTGAGCCCACCTGATTTTTACTTGTGGTGTGCTGCCAAAAATTGTGTTTTCATAACCCCAAAACTACAGGCTGCAATAATAAATTACATTACCTTTAATTCAGCCACAAATTCTTCAAAACATGTTTCACAATATGTGTAGTTGAGTCAACCTCTGCTTAAAGAATGAAGGATGCCATTTCTAGCATTTGTTGTAGTTATGTAAATTGCCAAACTTTTTAATTATTATGTCAGTATTCTGAATAAGCTTATACATATTTAATATAAACAATTTGGGTTAAAATGTCTAAAAGTTTATTTTAGAGAATCTTATAATTCTTTCTGCAGAGAGACTTTTGGGACACATGATATTTTGACATGTGATATTTTTCAGCATTGGTATTATTTGGACCTAGGAGAGGGGTTTATTATATTATGTTAAAAAAAATCCCATACTTTTTGATCCAGGAGCTAGTTTGAGCTTAATCCTACATTTGAGCACAAAGATTTTGTAGTCATGGTCACTGGTAGTTTATAAAAATTAAATCTTAATTTCCAATGCAACTGGGTACCATATTTCAGCATAATCAATCCATGGGAAATATGAAATCCTAGTAGTGGGCACCCCCTTATGTATACTTATGTATACCCCCTTGTATACTAAGGGTTAACAGTTAAAGTAATAAGGCATTGATATCAAAGCAATTAGCAATAAAGATAATATAAAAAAGTCAAGGAAACTTCATGGTTTCTTTTGTAGTACATACCTTGACTGTCCAATTGTCTGATTGAACATTTGTAAGTGTGTCCCATCAATGAGTCCTATAACACCTGGAAAACCATGCATATGGTAAAATTTAGCCTTTTCTCTGTCTTGTTCTTCGATGGTTGGGAATGTTATAAAGTGATGTGATAGTGCAGCAATTAAATCTGTTACATAAGGTATAATACAACAGGTCGTAGTTTGGTGTAGGCCAAATAAATCACCATCCATCATTTGAAATGTTCCTGTGACAAAAAATCTAAGAGTAATAAGAAGTTGGATTGCAGGGGAAACAGGATGGTTATGATTAGTTGTTTTCTGTAAATTTTCCTCAATTAGATTAAGCAAATATTGGAAGGTATTCTTAGAAAATCGATAGCACTGTTTAAATTCAACATCTGCATAGTTATTGAAAGGATCTATATTGTGGAGAACATATCTTGGTCATTCCATGACCATTCAACAAATTTTGGAAACTTTTTGTTGCACTTAGTCATCGATTTTCTTCAAATTTTCACC
>JAUYWI010089364.1:0-12418 GCA_034780595.1 Parotoplana pacifica
TGGTTTTCTTTTTTGGACCTGAAGTCAATCAGAAAAAATGGAATATTTTGACATGTTGACTTCAAAACGACATTTTGTACATAGATTTAACAATAATTATCACCCAAAATTAAACACTAACAAATATGTGAGAAAAATGATTTTCAATAACAATAAAAGTATTTGTCAATTTTGTATAAGTTTTCATTAAAAACAAAACAATATCTGCCCGTAAAACAGAAAAAACCCTGCATATTATCTTTTTATTTCTGGTTTTCTTTTTTGGACCTGAAGTCAATCAGAAAAAATGGAATATTTTGACATGTTGACTTCAAAACGACATTTTGCCCAGTTCAATAACCGATCTACACGGGAAAGTTAAATTTCAGTGGATGGGATCAAGAGTAAAAGCATGGTGACATTGAGGTATATTTTTACCCGTGTCAACTTAAATCATAAAAATTAATGACTTCATATAGGTACCTACACGAACAAGTTCAATGCTAAACAGATAAAATTAAGAATCTTGCAAAAGAAGTAGCTAAGCATAAAGTAAAAATAGTAACAATACATTCATTATTTCATGTCCAATTTAATAATGAATATTGGCAATAATTAATAATCAATTTAATAAGCAGAATAACAGACTAAAAACTATAATTTTAGTCAACTACATGATAATTAAGTAAAACTATTATCAAATGTTTTATAATGAAATTAGTTTTCTAACAGAAAATAAATCAATACTAAAGATGGTAATCAAAATGGAATCATAGGGTATAATTAATGACAGTTTTTTCTAACATAACAAAGTAAAAAAGTAGACTGTCATTTGACTGAATATGTATAGTATTATTATATTAGAGATATGTACTACTCGTAGAGATATGTATTACTCGTAGATAGGTATTACTTCTTTAGAAAAAAATGTCATGACGGACACACGCCAATATGTTATCTCTTTCCGCCACCTAACTTGAGCAGAATTCTGGAAATAGTTCAAATAATAAGATGACAAGTAAAATATCAGATGACATTTCTTTATTAGACTTTATTGGACATGTTTGGTTGGTGATAAATAGAACTCGATAAAAGTGAATCACATTGATAATCAATAAATACCCAAATTAATCCACATATAGAGTTAACAAGAGGGAAGAATGAAATAGGTAATACAAAAGAATATAAACTTATATTATCTAAATAAGAGTACGACCCTAATGTTTCAAATACTGGAGTTGATAAAATCCTAACTGATGCTGACATTTTTAATATAAATCATTTTTGTCTCTTTTAACATTAATAGCCAATAATGATGCAAGCGAATAAAGAATGATAAAATTAGCTAAAAGTGCATGGTAGGAACTATTTAATAAGTATTATCAACACTAAATTATTTGCATTTAAATAGCGGCTGGTGTCAGTAACAATTAAATGTTACAGAAGTGTCAACGGCTATATCTCTTTTTGTGGTTCCTAAAAATAGCTTTCCTGATCACAAATAATTAAGTAGACAAATAATAAATCCAAAGTTTTGGTTGACTATTATTGCACTTTAAAGGATTTTTTTAAATTGTTTATCTATACAAATACATGTAGGTATATAACTTTTTCTTGAATACTCATAATTTAGAAATATAAATGTAGGTATCCACAACAAAATTCAACATGTATGTATTTTAAAAAAATGAAATATTATGAGCACAATTCTACGTAGGAAGAGATTTGCAAATAATTTTAGTAATAGTATATTTATATTTCACAGGTAAAATAGTTAGTAAATAAGCTAAGCCACGTTATTCACCAGTAGCCACATCAATCACATACCTACCTAAATAATAAAAATCGATAAATAGAACAATCAAAAGACAAAAAAACTATGTAATCAGAAGTAAAAAGACAATCGCGTTCTATTATTAAAGACCAAAAAGGTAAAAAAGTATGTTTGCTCAAAACTACAACCCTGCCAGCAATTAACCGATACACCTGTTTTTAAAGCATGTTATATCACTTTTTTAGTTAACTATTTGGTTTCCAAACGAATTCCATAAAAAAAATTTCTGGATCAATATCTTTTAATGACATTTTCTGAAATTATGCTTTGACATCTGCCTAAACAATGGAGAAATTTTCATTAAAAAATATTGATCCATAAAACAATTGTGGAATTTGTTTGGAAACCAAATAGTTACCTTAAAAAATATAAAACATGCTTTAAAAACAGGTGTATCGGTTGGCAGGGTTGTAGATATTATGTTTTTAGATAAATGATGTTTTAAAATATTAGAGCAAACAAAGTTAATATCATTTCAAAATTTCAAGTAACTTTTAAGAAAAGAATGGAAATATGAGCACCTTAGACATCTAACATAATTATTTCCTACGGTAGCTATTATAAATTTGACTTTGTTAATTCCAACATTTTAAAATATTGCTATCTGCTCAGAGCTAAATAAACAAAAATGAATTTTCTTATTTTAAAGTTTAGCTTTTTTATTTTTTGGTCACTAAAAATTTCTCTTCTAAGTGAAAACTAGATTAAATGAAAGTCCATCTAAACTAAAACCCACAAAACCATCTAAACTTGAGTTATACTTCATAGGTACACATATTTCCTTTCTATTCTATATGATTATAGGCGTGTATCTGTATCTTTTTAGAAGCTTACTTCACGTCGAAGATCCTCTATCTGTTTTTCCATGTAAGGAACCCGTGAGGTGACGGATAGGTACATTTTCTTGTCACTTCCGTCATTTGCGTAGGAGTTATAAGAACCAGCTATGTGTGGTTGCGACAATGAGGGTCCCTGCGCTTGCTGAAACGAATTAGTACAACTTCAGATAACAATTTCCATGTACATATAAATCAAAACCAAATAAAATACTTTTCATTCACTGTCAAATAATTAGCTGAGGTAAAATACAATTATTAAGGGTTTCAATATTCATTTTATAAGTGACCAAAAGAGATATCTTAACCATAAAACCAAAATTCAAAAAGCATCAAAGATCAGAAATCTGGTGATCAAACCTGGGGTCTCATAATCGCGACAACTGGACGGCCATTTACATAACAACAATCCAAAATGATCCCTCTCTATCTTCAAAAATGAGAAAATTAGCTGAAAACCATAGCCTTGATTGTGTTTAAGACTGCTGATTTATTTAATGCTACTTTATTAAAAAGATCTTCAGATAAACAACTCCAATTTCTAGCCAAGATGAACGTTGAATATCTCATCACATTTTATTCGATATGTCAATATACTCATGAGTATAGTGCCATATTTATCGTACAAACGTAATTATAAACTCTAAATATACCTAAGTAGATTGCTCATAAAAAAGTTGTAATAAAATTTAAAATGTTTGAAAAGTAACTTACTATATAAAGTTAACGTATCAAATTCTATGCAATTATCATAAAGTACAAACTGCTCATCCATCTAGCAGCCAGCCTTCATTGCTGATAAAATCAATCCCCAAAACCGCCAAATTCGACCAAATAAATCAATTCTCAATAATAAACTCCAGTTAAACGTTGTTTAAATGTCACCAGTTACTTTTTTTTGCTAAACTGACTGACTGACTGCTTAAATCAAGTAAATATACAATGAAAACGACAAATAGTGATAGCATATTGAATCAGACACCAAACTGCATCTAAGGAAACTGATAAATTTTGTTATAGGCACTATTTCCAATCTATTCATAATATGTCATAGACATAGTTTCGATTAGAATTTGTCTTAAAAGTGAGTCGATCAAAAGACGAGCTAAATTTGTCTTTTTCTAAAACTAGAAAACAATAAAACAATACTGTTTCCTTCTTTAGGTTCCCTTTGTAATGCCCAGTTGAATGTCGCAAATTAATCCAAAAGTAGATCTGAGCAGCAAGTTTAATTTAGTGTTAGAACAGTCAAAACATTGTAACGAAAGCTATCAGTTACACAAATTGAGATGGAAAGTTAACACAGCTCGAGACAATATTAGATCTGACAATTCCATTTGAACATTTTCACAATTTACTCAGCCATACTGTCTATACTTCACAACAAAATAGTTAAAAGCTTTCACAAAAATAAATGTGTACTCTTTTATTTTTTCTTACTTTAAAATAATTCATAGTTAATGATTGCTGAAGTTTTTCGTAGACTAGCTGAACCACAAAGAATTGTGGATCAGCCAGGTACCAAAGTAATAAATAATATCTATCTCTCCGCAATTCTCTCTTTAATTTGAAGTCTAATGAAGAAATCATCACAGGGACATTAAAATAGATATTGTCACACTGCTTTTAACTATCTATTGATGGCTGGGCATCAATTTGAATTTATTCATCATTTAGTTGAAGGAAAATCGATAGAAATTGCTGGACAAACCGATCCTAATCGTTACATAAATAAAAATAAAAGATATGTTATTAAACAATCTTCCTAACTACCAAGCTGGGGCAAAGTAAAACAATCAGAGTGCGAACAAAAATGGTGTTTTTATATTTATTAATAATTTCTATTATTAATTTTTCTTTTAATAAAATTAAAATATTTACAAAATCAATAATTTCATAATTAGGCGACTAGTTTCTTTAGCTTCATAAAAGCATTCATTCACTTATTCTATAATGCTGATTCAGCAGACACTAAAGACATGCCAGCCAGCGGCTTGCTGGATCCATCATCCAACTTCTATTTTACATTTTGGTAAAACACAAAAATTAACCTCCTGTAGACTTCTAGTTTTTGAATACCTGGTAGCATCCCCCTCAACTAAGATACTTTCCACGAACCGATTTGGCTGAAATTTGGTACACATATGCCCCATGAAAAATGAAGAAGATGGTTCTACTACCAACCTCGAAGTTGTCACTGCATCTGTTTATTTTCCATTTTGTTGGTGTGTTTGTCCAGACAAAGATAGCTATTGAATTCAAACATGCAAATTACACTAAATTAAATTAATCTAATTTCATTTCATTTGTTTAAATATTGACCAACAAGATTTAGCATTTAAAACGATTATTAGATTTATCATATTATTTTTATATTTGTATATCTGATATTTATGACTTGCTTTATAATTTACATATCGCTAAACATGGCAGCTCCTAAATTAGAGCACATATTTGCAATTCAAAATCCACACTCTATGCTAAAACCTAAATAGATTTATAGCACAAAAAATAACAATTAATTGTCTAAACTTCCTGTTGGACAGTATGAACATCAGCTGTAAAACTTTATTTACCTCGTTTAACGTCTCCTTGAGACCATGAGTTTCCTCGGATGACGGGGATCTATTCATTCTGCTTTTAGATTCAGCCAGCTCCATCCGCAGCCCCGCCAGCTCCTCCATAAGCCTGGCATTGTGCGCTTTCTCTTCCTCCAGGGCCGCCGACAGAGCAGATGCCTCCGCCTCGCCAGTGGCAACTGACAACAGCTGTTGCTGAAGTTCGGCCTGGTTCCCAATGGAGCTAGCCACAGAGTCGGCACTTCCTGCAACATCCCCAGCAATCGCTCCGGCTCCGGCGCTGGCATTGGATTCTCCGCCCACGCTGTTCAAGCTTATGCGTTTTGATTGCATGTCGCCTTGCTGATGATCACCTGTTGAACATTTTTATAAAATTATGTATGCGGAAACTTACAAAACGACTTGTAATTTATCCAGATACATAGCTTCAAAATCGATTTCATGCTTTGGGTGATTAATTTCTTTTAGACACTGACATATTTACTAATTATATAATTAAATATCTATTAAAGTACGTAGATTCAGATAATAAAGCTTTCATGACTGACACATTATTAGTACTACAAAGTGATCGATGGGTACTAAATAAAATAATGTCAAAATCTTCCTAAGTACCTTCACGTAGTTATAATACTAAGTTTAGGGATATACAATAACATTTTCAGTATACATACTTAAAAACAATCATCAATAAAAACATTCTGTTCGATATTGTTTTTAGGAAAAAGAAATACAATTTCCCTACTGGGCATAATTCAGGTGAAGTATAAAATAAAATTAATTTAATTTAACAGTTGGTTACACACAAATAAAACGTCACAAGTCATTTTAGGCATTAATTCGACTTTGAGCTGTGACATTAAAAGAAATAAAACACACACCATCTTCTCGTTGTCAATTCCTGGTGTATTTCCCAAGCGGTTCGTTAATTTCATGTGCAATAGAGAAGAAATAGCCTCCAAGACAGTCAAATATCAAAGGAATCGTTTTTTCTACAAGTTCTATTAAAATAAACGACTGCATGGCTGCTGCTCTAAATCTACGAACGGCTCAGAGCGATCTACCAAACAATGTTGACTGAAAATAGCATTAGTCAAGTAAATATATAAAAAATCAGTTTCATATTTGTTTTATCAAAACCACCATCTTGCAACATAGTAAATAGAATAGCAGCCAGGTATGTGTGTGTGTGTACGTACATGCCACTAACGCAGAAATGGTAGTGGGCATACCTCTACATCCGAAGTGAGTTTTTTATTCATTAAAATAATAACTTTATGCCATCTGAAAAATAAAACATTCAAATCACAAATTTGGTTTGAAAATTACGATAAATTTTATATCTAAAGTTTAGAATAATCAATCTTTCAATAATGTGTTATCATTCTATAGATTTTTCGTTGTAGATTGAATCAAAATAAAGAGGATCATACAAATCGAATAATCTTCTTCAAGTGAGAAAGGTATTTTAAAAAATAGAGAACAAATGACTTATCGGAATTAGACCTAGCTACCTCCATACAACTATAGGTAATAATTCTTTATCCGTTAAACAAATCTCTTATTATGTATACACACATATGTTGACTACATGCAATAAGCTCACACTTCTGCAACAAAATTTGCAACCACAAAATTTTGTCTTGGTATAATATTTTTTTGTCTCACGTGAACCCTTTTGGAAAGCAAATAGTAAAGATGGGACAAAATCGGTAACGTGCACTCTAAAGGGCATTCCTATTAAGTCACAAAATGTTTCTATAGTTAGGTAAAATACTTATATTGCAAAAACAAAAGTGTATTATCAATGTTACAACAAACCGACTGTCTAAACACCCCACTAGGAAATTGAGAAATATTCAAGCTAACCACCAACAGTGAATTACTCTTGGGAATTAGAAAATAGACTGATAACATATGCCAATTTCTGAAATCAAATATAAACATGGATTATCTACCAAAATAAAATATAGTATATATATACTTCCTTCGAGAGAAAATTTATTTTCATAGCCTATAAATAATGCTGCAATTTAATTTGAAGTGAATCGGCCTACGGCTTTTCAAATTGATGGTGTCAACGGCCCCTAGCTCGACATCTTTATCTATTTTTCAACAACTTTTGCCAATGAATCTTTTCAAGTTGGCTACATCATTCGCGGAACTCTCAAACCAAGAGCAATCTACAAATACTTGAACAAATGAACATCAAGATTTCTCATTGAAAATCAAGCTGGTACACAAACAACACACACCTCAGATCATTTAGAATAAACGTACAACACACTTACCTCCATTTTGTTTGCTGGATCACTTTTTGAAAATAGAAACCAATTATTAATTGGGGAAAAAGAATTAAAATAGGCATTAGTTAGATGGCTTAGTTAGCAAAGTGGATAATTAATATAACCTTTGTCAAAAAATTAGGTGACCTTATAGGCTTTAAAAATTGCACAAGCTCCATCATTCTTTCCTTTTCGATCCAGTTGCTTAGGCCATGGTCCTTTCTATGTTAAATTCTTATCTCTCAAAACGTCGAATGTACTCTTTTATCCAATTCGCTTATAGTTTAGGGTACAGACTTCTGGTGATGTTACAAGTAATTTATAAAAATAGAGTGGACGGGAAATAGGTTCTCATAAAATATTTAATATTACTTTTATTAAAATTATATGTTATATGTATATTACTTGCAAGTAGTAACAAATTTAATCATAATTTAAATTTAAAAACATTTTTTTATAACATTTTATTTCCCCAGAACGTCAGACAATGCCAATTTTTTAAATACGTGTAACATCAACAGAAGTTTCTACCCTAAATTATAAACTATTTGGATAAACGAGTAAATTTGTTTGTATGAGAGATAAGAATTTAACATAGGAATAACCAATTTAGATGAAATTTGGAACACAAGTACCTAGCACAGCACAAAGTATAAAAAAGTAGATATCGATTTTCTAGTCAATGGCCACCAAAATGGGGCCAGTCCATAAATATTGTTTTTGTCAAAAATTAATGGATCTTCATATGCTAGCACAACAATCTTGTATTGTGGATTTAGTGCCTCAAATTTGCCAACGTCATCAACATATACACAACCATCAAAACCGTCAGGAAATTGAGAATAAGACCACGGCGAATCTGGCGGCTGCTCCTGCCATAATTTTTCCTACTCCAACACATTGCGTGGATGTTTGGGCAACAAAACGATGGCATCTCGCTCAGCATACGATTTACTGCTCCCAAATAACCACGGGCAATAACAGTTCTCTTAAGACAACCTGCTGTTTGATTAGCACCTGTACGCTTGGGTTGAATATCCATAATAACCATCTTTGATGCTATTGTTTTGATAGGGTGGGTGTCTCATCACTTAATAATCCGCGCGCCTTTATTTCATAGTGAGCAAACCACAAAATTGAATCTCCGACATCAGTGAAATCATTAGTTGCCGATTGAATCCTGTCATTGCACTTTGATAGTGCCTATCAACATGTCCCTCCGTCAGCCCTGTCATCGGCCTCTTGGTATGGGATCCTTGGCCGCAGCCGGTTAAGGAGTCTATAAATGATGGGGCGAACATGTACAAAAAACATCATTTGGCCGACGAATATATTTTCCTCATCAAAATATCTTATACAACCTTCCTAAATGCGACTGTTACTTGTTTCCGCAACCTTTTTAAGAATAATTCGGTTTGTTTGAATTGGGGGAATATTCATACCTGAACTGATCTCCCTTATTAAGTATAAAAGATAAAATGTGTCATTTTCACTGCGGCGCTGACTGAAAAATACCAAATTACCAGCCTTTATAGTCTGCGCTAAACCAGCAACGTTTTATCAGATCACGTTTTTACCATTTTTCGCTCACAAAGGGGGTTCAGGGGGTAAAAATAGTTGGCCTTAATCGACTCAAAATTTTGCTCTCACAGCTAAACGAAGCAACCAAATGGGGTCAAACCACGTATGTAGGATCATTATTATGCAGTGTTCCGCAAGGCCACTTGGAAAATACATAATAAAATGGCCGGTATAGAGCTGTTAGCAGCCTATTGATGACCGGTGAACAAAAGGTCATTTTTATAGACAAGTTCTGTCGAAGATATACTCGATCTTACAACGGATGGTGCACCATCAATAACAGGACGCAATGTTGGGTTCATAACACTTTTTAAAAGTAGTAATGAAACCAGGAATGACATTCTCAGTTATCATCGCATCATTCACCAGGAAAATTTAGCGGCTCTTCGGTGCGAAATGTCTGATGAAGTCATGGATGACATTATTCATCTGGTAAAATTTATTCATACAAATGCTTTGAACCATAGACAATTTCGCAATTTGCTGAATGAGTACGACATTAACTATCACGAACGAATCAGGCATACAAATGTATGCTGGCTGTCGAGAGGGGTGAAGGTACTAGATCACTTTTATCGCCTTATTCAGCCGATAAAAACGTTTTTAAATGAATGAAATAGTCTGCCCTGTCAATTAACGAAAAATTGCCCAAATTGTCTGATCGAAAATGGTTAGATATTTCTGTATTTCTTGCTGATATCACGTCACACCTGAATAAACTCAACCTTGAACTTCAAGGAAAGGATAAATTGACCGTGAATTTATTCACCAGTGTGACTACTTTTCAAAATAAAGTGTTGCTATTCAAAACCCATCTTCTTGCTGGAAATGTGATCCATTTTGAAAGATTCAAAAGACTACAGGATTACCTGGATTTTGCTCTGAAGTCTTTACAATAATTTGCACATTGTTTGAATAACTTGCTGATTTTAGACAAAACAAAATTCTCTTGACATTGATAGATAATCCATGGCTCATCCTGCCTGACGAATTACCCGATTGCATGTTACCAGAAGACATTCTTCCGCAATGTCAAATGGAACTATTGCACTTACAATCCAATGAATTGCTGAAACGAACACATATGCATAAATCTCTGCAATTATTTGGGCAAAAGTCCACTATCAAAAGTAAAAAATGTGGCAAAAGAGTTTTTTCTGTGTTTGCGTATCAACTATTGTTGTGAATATGCCTTTTCTTCATATATTTTTGTGAAAAATAAGTGCCGTACAAACTTACCAGCCAGCACACAAGTCAACTCATTAAGGCTGCTGTAACAAATTTGTAGCCTAATTTTTCAAAGATTTCTGAATCGACACAGTACCTTTTTTGTTTTGTAAGTTAATTGTTGTAATGTACATAATACAGCACCTTTTATTGCACCCTATGGTTCATTATAAAAACCTAAACAATAATCACGTTATCAACCTTCTAATACCTACTAAATTAGTTGTGAACTTTTTAAAATATACAATTGTTCAATTATTTTATACTTATATAATTTTACAAGTGCCGGTTTTAAATTTATGTGATCACATAGCTGTATGGCATCAATAAGAATAATGTTTTTTCATACCATATATTGCAGTTCCTAGCAACAGTTGCTAAATGTAAAGTTGGTTAACTGAAAATTTAGTTATAACACATTTCATGTAGTAATAATCCAAAATATATATGTATGTAGGTATGCCAGATGAATTTGTAAAAGTCCTTGTTGTGTAATTAGACAAATTCGTACATAATAAACTCACAAAGAAAAAAATTGTATATGTAAATTCGTATATAAAAACTATTAAAGAATTATTCGTATACAAAAATTTTCGTATAAATGAAAGATCGTATTTTAATATAATATATTTATTCGTAAATAAATATTATTTGTCTGTAAAATCTTTGTATATATTTATTCGAAAAGATTATTATTAAATTATTGGTTCAGAATTTGTATAAATAAAATTAACTAACAAATAGGTAGATCAACATCATACATACAAAATAAAAAAATCTCAAGTGTTAACAACTTATAAATATATTAACAATTTCTGTGGGTATGCAATTTCTTATAAATTTAAACTAGAAATTAAACCAGAAAACCTCTTTTTTAACCATATCAAATATACAAAAACACATACAATATCTTGTTTCCATTATTTTTTGCGCTTTTGATACATTTCTTTTAAAATTTTTTTTTACTTTCTCTTGTTTCCGTTACTTTTTTAGCAATAAATTGTTATCCTTTTATTTTGATTTTAAAAAATCCGTCCTAATCAACGCATAAGATTACATTACAAAACAGGCATATTTGTTGGGCACTTCATGCCATCAAAATTAAGATTTGTAAAAACCATTCGGATGCTTAGATTCGTTCAGGCTGTTACCCAAGAGAATAATCTACAATGTGTTTTTGGCATTTTCATGCAACAAAAACTGAATTATAAAAAGGAGGGTCTGTTTTGTTGTAAAAAAATGCAGTAAACGCAAAAGTTAATCCATTAATTTTTCGAAATATGGATAGATGAAATTATGTAGATTTTAAAATGCTTTTACATTTATAAATTCCATCAATTATATCTTAAAAAACAAGTTCAAGAAGAAGGTACTGATTTTCAGAAAGGAGTATGTATGTTTGTTAACTAGAAAAAAAATCAATCCAACCAAAAGTCTAATCTTGAAATATCTGTACTTTACATGAAGATGAGCTTTTATGGATTAAAATACATGTTTAATATTCTACTTTTGATCAAATATATTCTCGCCATGATTTGATTTATCCTAGTTTGAACAATTTAGAATCATGATTAAATTCAGGTTTTTTTGGGAGTCGCTTGAATCTAAAAAAGTGCAAGTTTGATGAAATAAATAAAAGGATCACCCCTGATTAATCATGTAATTTTGGTTTCGCCACAAGCGGTGTTGGAATTTGCTACATTTAACGATGAAAAAGTTTAAAACCGTTCCATACTTTTGACACTATTGTGTAGATATTATGTATTAGATATTAGGTATTATGTATAGTTTTAGAGCTATACAACCTCAAAGTTTGAAATGGAGATTTCAAAAAGTGCCAAAAGATACCGCTAAATGACCTATATTTCTCAAATGTTTTTCATGATGCAAGTAAAGCGATATCCTCATATTGTAGTAAAGGCCTAGCCTCCCCTTTTGCTTAAAATTTACTTTGCTGCTGATATTAATACTAATATTATTGGCCAAAAATGGCAAAAAGTGAGTTAGCTCACCCCATAACATAATTGAAATATACATAAAAGTGAGTTAGCTCACCCCATAAAATAATTGAAATACACTCAAAACTGTGTTTGCTTT